>CM031240.1:714572233-714727126 GCA_018340775.1 Taxus wallichiana var. yunnanensis | reverse complement strand
ATGGGAGTGAATAAATCATAAATTGTGTAGTATGAAGGATGGGAACCCTTCAAACAACTTGATTGAGCATCGTTACTCATCTTGGGGTTCCCAAAATACTTGAATAAGTTTCCTATTATATAAAACCTATGGAAACGGAAGGAAAATGTGTCATATTCCAATCTTTGTATCTAGACCCTCTTGTCAATTTGCAAGTTAATCTTCTAGGGGATCCCTTGAGAAATTGCCAAATACACAAAAATTCTAGCTTAAGAGGTGTGCATAAAATTTTGAGTTGTAACATCAAATTAAATAAAAGACCCCAATTTATTTCCAATGGCTTCAAAGAAAGGGTTACACCAAAGTTTTAATGGTAGACCTAGAAGTCTTACCCAAATTGGAATCAAAGGAATCTATTATAAGGTCAAAAGATGGATACCATAATTTTCTCAAGAGACCATGATAATCCAAGAACCAAAAACATTCATGGATAACATCTAATTGGTCTTCACTAGATTCAAAAATAGCAATAAAGTGAGCTTTAGAGAAGGGGTAAAGATCTACTTTACCCTGAATATTGTGCTCTCACTCATTTTTATTCATTCAAAAAGTTGAGAGAGCTTTGGCCATAGATATTTAATGCAACAAATGAGTTCCATGTTTCCATATTCTTCTTCTCATCTCACCACCTATTGAAGAAGATCTTCTTAAAACTTTAGAGCATGAGTTTCAGGTGAAGGTTCCAATGGCTGCACCCTTTTTCCACTATCCTTGACCGCCACAAGGTTCTACATTGAGAGGAAGGGCCTTTCGGATCCCTTACCACATTGCACTCCACGTGCGAAACTTCTTATCTGTCTTGAGCCGTGAGCAACAACTCTTCCCTTCCCTCCTTGATCATAGCCCCTATGTGAAGAGGTAGAAGTGCGAGTCTCCTCCATTATGACCTCTGTTTTAGATAGGGCTAGGGCACAAAATTTCCCTCGACATATACTTCTTTCAATATTAGAATGTTAACTACAATTTGAAGTGTTGAATTTAGTTACAATTTGCATCAGTTGTGTTTACTTGTGTTTGGGATCAACAAAGGAGGGTACAATTAATTATTTTTTTCGTGTATGGTTAAGTGAAGTTGAATTAATGTGGAGAGTATCACGGGTTCATTCCATATCATGTTACTGAAGAAAATGAAAAGATACATAGACAACTCATCACATAATGCAATTACATTAATTCATAAGGAAAGAGTACATAGATCCCACATAAGCCATGGGATATAACTAACAAAATAATACATGTAAATATGAAATTGGAGATGTAAGGAGTTAAAGAAAACCGGTGATCTCAGTTAACGAGGATCCCCTTCTTTGCAAGTTTATGCTCTAGTCTGCTTCTAAAAGCCACTTCAGAAAATCTGAAAAATAAAGAGCAAACGGTTAGAGCTAGGGGTCTTATTTAGCTCATTATATCTTCATTTTCAGACATACATGTATCTAGATTGCACAAGTGAAGAATAAAGCAAGCAAAAAGTAATGGAATTCGTTGTCCAAACTGCAAGTAGACATGAATCATGGAAGAGATAATATTTCTGAATCATAAATATAAGCAAGATGCAATGTAAAACCATGGAATATAAGGAAAATCATCTGACCTACAAAGTACAAGAATGCACAAGGTTAATATTAACTACAAGTTTCTAGACTTCCATGGTTTTTAAAATCGAGAAGCTGCAACAATATAAAAGATGCTTTGGAATGAATCAGTATGTAACCATCCAAGTAAAACAGATAGGTTAATTACAAGTTTTAGATTGAGTAATGAAGCCATTAACGTATTGTTCAAATACAAAACTTCACCAGGGATAATTTTTCTATCAAATGTACTTTCCAGTTCAGATTTCTGAACCTTGATCTAAAGGTACATCCATTTCCAGGTTCACAAAGTCACAGATGCCGAGTTTCAAGAAGAATATTTCCCAAAAAAATCCTTATTTTCATATTCAAAGGAACATACCAGCTTTAACAATCATCAATTTTTTTTAAACGCAATCTATTTCAGTACACAGGATTAGAAAATAAGGTTGGAGAAGCCATAAAGAAATAAGAAAGTGCATAGTTCAAGATGCATTAGACAATATAATGATTAAAAGGTCTACATTAGTTATTGCACACCATCTTCCAGCAATTATGCAAATCTCATAAAGTGGTAAAGAACCAAAATTTGCAAAGCAAGGAAGGCATGATTATTAGCTCTCAAAACATGTTGGTAATACATCAAACATTCAAATGATCTATTGCAGAGTTATTTCGAGAAATAAATATCTTTAAAAATAGCAAGAACTGAGTGTAAAGCTCTAGGGTTATGGCCATGAGCTAAAATATGGATTTATATAAGAAAATTAAGATCTTGAAGTGTTAGCTTCATGCCATAAAAGATCCAATATCAGATTCGTCCATCACTTCTAGGAAAGGGTTTGCATTAGTAAGAGAAATTTGATTGGAAAAAACGCACAAATAATGCCGAACAGAACTTAGCCCAAGGCTAACTCGGTCAAGAAGCACGAGTAAATTTCTATTCACACTTGCACGAAGATAAGTCTCCATAGGTTGCTACAGAGATCATATTTGAGCTATAAAACAAAGCTACCCGAGTTATTGTCAAGCGAACATCGAGCTCAGACTAAATGATGGCGAGGTACATGGACACCAAAAATGATGCAAACAAAATGGCAAGATTATGCCTTAAACAAAAAGTTTTGAAACATATCCATGCAATGCAAGCCAAGTTGCAAAGATCACAAAAAACTCGAGCTATATCACAGGTGAGCAGCAAGTCAAGGAATAAGTGTAAACAATTGAATGAGCAAGGGATAAGATCGTGGCCGCTAAGAATCATGAACAGAACAGACTCAACTCAGGTTTTCGGAGCAACGAACTACAACAGATAATATCGAAATAGATTCAGAACAAATTAGAGTACCAAAAATATTTTAATAGCGGCCATACCGACACGTAACTCGTTTGGCGCATCAAATGCATAGCCGAGCCATATAATGGTATAGAGCCGAATTCAAGAAATAATGTAAAGCCTACCAGGGACGAGTGATAATGTAATGGAGAATATAAGCTGTCTACTGCAAAATCAAAGAAACAATATGCGGAAATAAGAATTAATGAGACCACAAACGGTGGGCTCATCCAACTCGATGCCGAGCTCGATTGAATCTTGGAAACAGAACGCGGATAACTATCAAGCCAATACCAAAACATTACGGCAGAGCCGTTTCCCTAACGCTAGATCAGTATACCAAATACCACATCGAGTTTTAACAAAAAATATTTTTGGAAAACCCAATGCAGAAGGAAGAAAACAGATTTGGGCGTATAGGCAAATAAGCGAAACCATGAACTAGCAGAGAAAGTAAATAATGCTAAAACTGGAAGCATTACCTTCGAAACAATGGTGGATAAAAGGAATAGCAAGCTAAGTCACTTCAAAAGTTAGCCAGTGGACCAAAAATTAACTCATGCATACCCAACATGAACCCACACGAGCTCAGCCCCAATGATGAGCTAAATATAGAGATGCATAGGCCCAAACTGTAACCCGGCTATGTGCAAATACCATGCTCGAACCAACAAGCTAAAATGGTGGCCACAACCTCAAGGAGCTTGAAATATTATCACAGATTGCAAAAATACAAAGAAAGCTTGTTTGAAAATAGATTATTTTAACAAATCCATGGTTGCTGGCAATTGATTTTGACAAAGTAATCCTCAGAATGGCTGCCTACAATTTTCCAACAGAACTTCTAGAAAGCAAAGCAAAAATCCAAATGAAGCACATTTACAGTTTCTTTTACCATTATGGTTGACCTAGGCATGTTTTAACTGTGGTTAGGTAACTCCAACCATGGGTTTAATATATTCAACTTTTCAAAGTCATGTGTATACTATTCCCACATGAAAAACGGTTTTGCATGATGAATTATTAACCTTGCTAAGTTTAGGGGACCAAATTAAACAAATACTAAATCATGTACTCCAAAGTGAGAAAGTAAAAAAATTAGCCAATAGATTGGATGCAAGAATAGCTTGTACATATAAATTTGCTAAAAATAACTTTTTCATGTAAAGCCAAGTTCGGATAATTAAAAAATTATCCTTTCATAGATTTAAAAAAGGTGGATCCTTTCCTCAAACATGCCAAATTTACCTTAAATTTCGCAAACCATCCCTACAGTAGTCTTATTCCATGCATGAGGCAGGTTTGGACAATCAAGGAAGTTTGACCAAGGAGGAGTTGGAAACCATGGAGGCTATTTTTATCCTTTTTAATTATTAATGTATCAATTGTGAATGTAAGTTAATAGTTGATTTGTCTCCATTTGGCTTGGCTATTTTTGGACCGAGAGATCTATTTTTGGAGTGATCAGTGTGACGTTTTGTAATATACCATGTTTGTGCACAAATTTAAGCGGGGTTCATTGTTCTGGTCATGTGCTTAGGCCATATTAGTTTAGTAGTGTATTCTCTATTTGATGAATAAATATTGATTTCTTCTACTTGCAGCTTATTGAAGTGTGTCACAGTAGTGTGTTAGTAAGAATATTTCTTTCCTTTGCATGTTTTTTGGCTATTACAAAACCTTCTTTAAATTATTTTGAAGCTTTTAGTGGTCATTTAAGTGTAGATTTAGTGTCTCAATAAGCTTAGAAGTGGAATTGTGCTCTTCCATGCTTGCGAAAGCTTGTGCATGTCTTGAACAACTATTTCACTAAATCTCGACTTATTCTTGTTTGAGAAGATAAAATATATAGTGTGATGCCCACTTTTGAGACCTGAAACAAACTAAGATTAGTTAGGAAAATTATGGAATTTTTTTTTTTTTTTATGGGTAACAACAACAAGGTTACAAGGCAACAATTAACACAACCAATTTTCAAGCTAACTATCAAGACTAGGGTTCATTTTAAGAAGCCTCTAGTAGAAAAGAAGGTGGAAAAATTCCCCGCCCATATACCTCAAACCACTTTAAATAGGAAAGACAAATTTGCAAGGATTTGATTCAAATTTTGCTGTCATTTTCTTAAGGAGGAGCACTCGGCTTTCTCTCGAGGGAATTTAGTCAATCAAAACAATACTATTTTATTATTTTTGAGAGAGATATTTATACAAATATTGATCCACAATATATGGGATCTAATCCTATCCTTATCCTCCCACAAATCACTCCAAACTGTACAAACAAATAACAAACTACCCATTTATTTACTTCAGATATTACTAATTTACCATGGAAACTCTAATTTCCCAACATTCCTCCCTTAGAGTTGACATGGGTAGATACAAAACACAAACAACTCAAAAAGATAATCCTCATCGCTTGAAAAACCTTTAGTATTAGCATTTGTGTTTTGTTCTCAAGATCATCTTCTTGATAGCCATGGCCTTGTCGATAGTTTTCCATCAAGTAGATCTTTTGCTCTTCATGCAGCTTGAGAATAACATGTCTCAAGCTTCCTCTACAATAAAAACATATACGCTTTTGATATGTTTTGATCTTTTATAGGAATTACTTGATTGACTAGCTAAAGTAGCGTTGCTATTATTTCTCCAAGCTTGGATTTAGTTTACTTAAAGTAAACACCATATTGGACATACTTTTGGGCATGCTATTTAGTAATATGGCCTTTGCATCATTGGGTTTCACCTTTTCATTAATGCCATCCAGTTGGGCCATTAGAGAGCGGAACTTGCTGATATGAGATACAATATCTCCTCCTTCTTCCATTTTCAACCCATATAATTTCTGCTTCATATTTATCTCTGCATTGTCAGCTTGTGATCCAAATAATTGATTCAATGCTTCCCATATTTCTTTGGATGATTTTGTGAAATCCACATGATGTAGATATGGTTTGGATAATCCTAGTCCAATAATGGCCAAAGCTTTCTTATCTTTGACTTTCCATTTTTGGAGTGCGTCTACATCTGTTGGTGCAACCGATCCTCCATCAACAATGTCCCAAAGATCCTTTTCAATCAGCAACAGTTGGATTTGGATTTGCCATGTATGGAAATCCTTTCCATCGAATTTTTCTATCTGGTTCATTTTTTCCATTACCAAATCACCAATGAAAAAATAAGAAAGTAATCTTTAACAACTCAGAGAATTGATTTGAAAGATACACGTCCAAATCTAGTAGATCTGTCCTCTGGATCTACCTTTCATGCACAGCTGGGACCGCTCGCTGCAGATCTGTGAAGTAATTCGCATCTAATATCTGCCTTTCATGCACAGATGGAACAGGTCGCTGCAGATCTGATATGTGGATGTCAGATCCATTCAAGGAACACGTGAAGAATGAATATCTTGGATGGTGAACCTCAGAACTCCATGCATGCAGTGAACTCGCCAAAAAAAGACAAATACAAGCTCGCCAAATCCAATCTGCAGAATATATATATTCAAATATCAAAAAGGAAGTTGTGGGACACGGATCTCATGATGTGATGTAAATAATGCCGTAGCAGGAGCTTGATATTCGACCAACCATAGGAATGACCGATGTATTCCTTAAACCAAATGTGCAGATCAATTGGAAAAGAAAAGGATCCGGTTCACACAATTAATACAAATGCATGTACGCAGCTAACACAGAATGTAAAACTGCTATATCAATCGACCTCCTCAAAGCTGGAGTCACATGGTGTCTCCCTCAACGTAGCAGATCTGCAGGGATTAGATACCAAATCAGGGGGCTCAGCGTTGTAAATCCGTGGAGATGTGGACAGGATGGTAGGTCGAAGCTACAATTGGGGACGTGGAAAAGTGCCAAGAGGCCAAACAAATATATACACCTATGCAAATGTTTACACCGGTATCTCCAACTACTAGTACTGAGAAAATATCTCCAATAAAATAATAAAAAAAATGTCAATAATATTCACAGTGGTCTGCACTGTAAAATTATTGGCAAATAATAGCCTCTCAAATGATAGGACCAATTGACATGGTCTACACTCAAAGGATCCTGTAGGGAACAAGGCCAGAATTACAGAGAGGTCCCTCACGGTGCCTGCTCTGATACCAAATCAGGGAATTTAGTCAATCAAAACAATACTATTTTATTATTTGTGAGAGAGATATTTACGATATTGATCCATAATATATGGGATCTAATCCCTATCCTTATCCTCCCACAAATCACTCCAAACCGTACAAACAAATAACAAACTACCCATTTATTTACTTCATGGTATATTACTAATTTACCATGGAAACTCTAATTTCCCAACATTCTCTCTTGACATGTGTCAAAACCTTCTCTGTTGTTACACATCAACACCTCCTATTGACGCACGTCAATACCCCCTACATCGCACGTATCAACACTTCCTCTTGATGTGCGTCAACAATGCGTAAACCTTCTATTGTGGCGTCAACAACCCACTATTTTCGCGTGTTAACACCTTCTCTTGACGTGTGTCATCAACCCTTTGTCATCGCACATCAACACCTTCGCCTTTCAAACTCAAATTTTCCAAAGGAAAATTTATCGCCACTCCTCCACCGTCACCGAAAAAGCCACTTGTCATCCTCTGATTGAATGCGGGTCTAAGGAGCGTTGGAGAAATTTAAGGCATTGAGACAAAAAGGGTAAAAGTCTAAAAAGCTCGTTCAGGCCGACACGTCCGTCGGGACACGTGTTAGTGTGCGATTGGCTATGGGTCCGCGGGGTTGTGGGGAAAAATGGGAAAAAAATTCCAAGGCAAATTTTCAAAAAGTTAAGTTTCAAAATTTAGTTCGCCCCTCCGAAGTGCCACATGGAAACATCTGATTGGTTGTGGGGTGATGAGGTCGCGGGCCTTTTTTGGGGAAACTTTTCCAAAGGTCAAATTTTTATTTTAAACAGTTAGATTATTATTTTTTGAATGGATAATTTGAACAAAACAAATTGTAGGATTTTAGAAGCAAAACTAGCAATTTTCCCACTTATAAAATTTTGTGTAATTTTTGATCTTCCTCTTTCTCAACATGTCAAATAGACATGGAGACTTATTCTTGGATGGGTTTAAGGGATTTTATAAGGTTCAATTAGTTGATTTAGATGCAATTTATATTTTTCCATCTCTTGACAAAAAAATAGTTATGTAAGTTTGAAAATTGATTGTGTAAAGTTTTGAAGGATCTTTCTTAGATGTTGAGGTCAAAATGAGTTCCTTAGAATATACTAACTCTAAATTTTAATGTTTCACTTCTTTGTTCATGAGGTAGATTCCAACTGTTCATTTCTTTGGTAAATTAGATTGCCAGATTTGAAAATAAAACAAAGATCAAACTTTAAAGGTTCTTAAAACATTTTCCATCATCCAAGCATGGGATCCTTTTTCCATTATTACCTAATACATTTATTTGATCCAACTCATCATTTAAGATCAACAAGCAACATTTGATTTCTAATTTTTAATCTAATGCAATGGAACAAAACCCTATCTTTTTCCTCATACGCGTTTTCCTTTCACATAGAGATTTCATTTCATCACAACAAATTCCATTCCAACACAATAATATAATTTTGAGAATAGAATGCAATTCTTTTATTGAATTCCAACAACAACTTTACAACTCTCTCTTTTCCATTTGATTTCTAGAATACAATATACAATGCATGTACTTTCTTTCACATTTCTTTTCAAAATAGAAAGTAGAATATAACTCCTTTACATTTCATATTTCAATCTCAATCTTACATTATCAATACAAGTATCCTTTCATTACAAATATATATACAACTCATCCACTTCAAGTGGGAAGGGTTACAATAAAACTTTCTCAAAAGAAGGATCAAACTGTGTATAACTTTTTGCTCCAAAAAGTAGCATGTACTGATTTTCTTCAATCTTCCAATGGATCACATCAAAATAGGGTAAAAGGAAATGATCTCCACTCAACCAAGATATCCAATGAGAAGGGATAAGCCATCCTTCCTCATTGTCCCCGAGCCCCAACCATACTGAAATAACAGATGAAGAACAAATCATGGCAACAAGACTTCCACAAACACACATGCAACATTTTCACAACCAACACACATTTCAAGAAAGATGTAGTTCCCAACTACATTAAAAATACAAACAAGACTGAGGCTTCATCAAGCAAGCCAAAACAAGAGCAAGGATCTATGGGGAACTACTTATCCCTCCCAATGGGAAATGGAATCCACCTGAG
Organism: Taxus wallichiana var. yunnanensis; assembly: GCA_018340775.1. NCBI lineage: Eukaryota > Viridiplantae > Streptophyta > Pinopsida > Cupressales > Taxaceae > Taxus > Taxus wallichiana. Next base: position 714,717,913 of record CM031240.1, on the reverse strand, counting down.
AAACCCGCAAAATATATCATCTTCCATACCCTTATGCCCCCAAACTTCTTCCTTATGCCCCCCCAAAGTTTCTCCCTTATGCCCCCAAGAGTAAGAAATGCAAGCTATTTATTTTCCATGGTGGATCAAAATCCCAAACTCCCTCCACAATAAAATTGGTGCCATTGGCATTCCTTATGCCCCCATATGAAATCCCCATAGCCTTCTCCTACACATTCCTAAGTAGTCCTACCCAACCAGCCAACAAACACTCAAAACAATCACCATTTCACACATGCATAGAAAGAAAAGAAGCATTTTAAAAGGCTCAAGTTCTTACCTCTCCATAATGGAGTTTGTTCCCAAAACAACAAGCACTTCAATGCCCAAAATACAGTCCAAAATCAGCAACCACCAACATGTAAATGATCTCCAATCTCCTTCACAAGCAAGAGTTCCCAAAACAGAAAGAAATTCATCCCAAGAGGAAATGGGAAAAGTTTCAACAATGCACCAAACAAGCAAAGAGTTCGATTTTTAAAGGAGAGGGAATAAGAGGGTGATGTGGATTCCATGTGGGATGTCACATCATTCTTCCTCCGCCCCCAAAATAAAATTCAACATCACTAACTTAATCACAATAAAAAAATGAAAATCAACTTACACACTCCAAATTAACCCATACCCCAAAAAGGACAAAATTTAAAGCATGTAAGAGAAGTGCAATTAAAACTTACCAATAGTCATTTCAAAATACATTAAAAAGGTCTAATCTTGACCTCCAAACCATAGGTATGGTTGGTAATTAATTTTAAGAGGTGTGGGACAAGTTTAACTTGTCCCACAAGCCTCCAAATATAGCCCTCAAGGACAAATTCGAATTCCTAAGAGGATGAAGTGTCTTACACTCCAAAATCTAACTTAAACTTACATTCACTTACAAAATCTTACACATCTCTTACATCCTCTTACATGTTTCTTACACACTCTTACAACATTGCATTAAAGAACAACAACTTCATTAATTACATTCCTATGACATATAGATTTATTATTTTAACACATGGTTATTCACAATATTAACTAAATCAAATAATAACTAATGAAAGGGGTAACACATCACAAAAATAAACACATGCAAACATTATAAAAAGGAAACACATTAAAGCAATACATAAAATCCCTTGGTCACATTTTAAAGGTGATCCCCCCATGGGAATCCCTAACAAACACAACACTCAAACAATAATAGTTTCCATGGTGACCTTGTTGAATTCATCTAGAATTCTAATATGGTTAGTCTCAGTCCCCGACATTGTTGTGATATTTTAACCTGCAAAATAAAATACCTCCTTTGGCCTCGTGGCCATATCGAACATCCAAAATGATATAATTAACATCTCAAGATCAAATATAAATCACAACAATATCAAGAATTCAACATTATCATTTTAAATTTAATTAGAACTATATCATCATCCAATAATCTCCATACTAGATCTACTCACAATAGTCAATGTCACATATTGAAAAACATCTATAATATGTCCATGTCAATCAGTATATCATCATCCACATATAATAATGTCTCTAATAATCATCATGCATAATAACTGAATCAAGATCCATAATAATCCATGGTCTAACATCTACACATCATAATAAATCAAAACATAATAATGTCCAAAATAAGATCAACAGTATCAAGATCAGTATCTAAAAGTGTCAAAGGGAAGTGGGCACTACATCCCCCTCCCCTTAGACTCAACTTCCTCCTAGAAGTCACTAGAAAAAATGTGGAAACTACACTCGTAACATGGTGGCATCCTCCTAAGTGGCTGCAGTCTCATCATATCTGTCCCACTGTACCCGTACCTGATCAATCTCTCTACCTCGAAGGCCAAGGGTCCTATGATCTATGATATATGGATGGGCTCCACCATCACCTACCCCGATCTTGTACCTAAAGAGGTCCAATCTAGCACATGAGAAGGATCTGTAATGTACCTCCTAAGAACATAAACATGAAACACATCATGTACGCGAGACAAGTTGGGTGGAAATGCTAGATGGTAAGCTAAAGGGCCGATATGCTCCAAGATCTCAAAGGACCAATGAATCAAAGAGCTAACTTAGAACCTTTTCCATAATGGATAGGGATCTTATGTGGCCTAACACAAAGGAACACCTTCATGCCCACATCAAAATTACATTTGGTCCTATGCTGATCAGTGTACTTCTTCTGTCTATCTTGTGCCTCTGTAGTCTCTGCTGATCATCACTACCTGCTGCTCCATGTCCTGCAAAAGGGCTGGTCCAAGAGATACTCTATCCTCCAACCTGTCCCAGCTAAGGGGTGTCCTGAACTCTCTACCATAATGTCTTGAAAAGGATCCATGCCTATAGAACTCTGAAAACTATTATTGTAGGAAACTCCACCAAGTACTGATACTCCTCCCATCTCACCTGATGATCCATCACGTACATCCTAAGCATGTCCTCCAAAATATGATTCACCCTCTCATTTTGTCCATTAGTCTTGGGGTGATAAGCTATGCTGAAATTAATCCTCATCTCGAGGGCATACTGCATGGTAGTCCAGAAATGGGAAGTGTACAAAGGATCACGGTCACAAATGATCTTCCATGGAATCTCATACAACCTGACAATCTCATCCAAATAGACATGTGCCACTACACTAGTTGTATAAGTGGTCTTCACCAGAGAAAAGTGAGCCACTTTTGTCAATTTATCAACCATGACCATGATGGCATCGTGGTGATATCTCGACATCAGTATCCCAACTATGAAATCCATGGAAATGGTGTCCCATTTCCACTCCGATATAGCATGAGGAAAGAGAAGGCCAGCTGGATGCTGATGTTCAGCCTTCACTTTATGGCACTCTAAACAATGTGACACAAACTGAGCCATGTCTCAATGAAGTCCTCTCTAGTGGTACAACTATATCAAGGTTTCATGCATCTTCTTCACCTCAGGAATGGGCTAAACAGGGTACATGATGTGCCTCAGACAAGATGTCCTACCTCAAGCCTCCATCTATGGGAACATAAATCTGACCTCTTTTCCTGAGGAGACCATTTGCCTCTAGTGAGAAACCATCAAATTTCCCTCGAGGGGTCTCTGGAACTCAATCTTTGCTAGAACTGCAATGTAGAAGTTGTCAAGAGGAAGCTGCTCTTCAAGAATCTAGCTCCACAAATTTGTACCCACTAAAGTGGCCAAAACTCACATGTCCCACCTGTGTGAGAGCATCTATAACCACATTCTCCTTCCCCTTCACATGCTCTATCTCCATGTCATACTCACAAAGCAACTCCATCCAACGCCACTGATGAGCATTTAGATTGGGTTGCGTGAAGAGGTGTCGAAGACTCAAGTGATCTGTCTTGAGTGTGAATCTCTTACCAAGAAGAAAGTGCCTCCATCGAAGCAAAGTGTGCACAACTACCGCAAGCTCAAGATCATGAGATGGAATATTAAGCTCATAATCCTTGAGTTTATGAGACTCAAAGGCCACTACTCTACCCTTCCTACATCAGCACACCTCAAGGCCTACCAATGAAGCATTCATGCATACAAAGAACTCACCATGTGGATCTAGCACTGCAAGAATAGGTGTGGTAGTGAAACATTCCATCAGTGTCCTAAAGGCCTACTCACATTTGTCGATGAAACAAACTTCTTCCCTTTCCACTGAAGGGAAGTGATGGGGTGTGTTATTCGAGAGAAGTCCTGAACAAATCTCCTGTAGTAACCTACTAACCCCATGAAGTTGCACACCTCTATCATAGTAGTGGGTGTTGGCCAATCCATAATTGATCTAATATTGGAAGGATTGACTGCGATACCCTCCCTAGAGATGATATGACCCAAGTATTGTACCTCTGACTGAAATAAAACACACTTCTCCATGTTCCCGTAAAGTCATTGCTCACAAAGACACTGAAGAACCTAGCATAGGTGCCTCTCGTGCTCCTCACGTGCATGTGAGTAAATTAGAATGTCATCAAGGAAGATGAGCAAAAAGTGATCTAAGAAGGTTCTGAATACCCCATTCATGAAACTAATAAACACTGTTGGGGCATTCATCAAACCAAAAGGCACCACAGTGAACTCATAGTGCCCATATCTCATATGAAAGGTATTCTTATGAATGTCTTGCCTCTCTGTAATCCTCAAATGATGATAACCCGACTTGAAGATCAATCTTAAAGAACATTGTGGCTCCTTCATCTGATCAAACAAGTCATCAATACATGGAAGGATATAACGATTCTTGATCGTTACCTTATTCAGATGGCTGTAATCGATACACAACCATAAGGATCCATCCTTCTTCTTCAAAAATCACCAAGTGCACCCCAAGGGGATACACTAGGATGGATAAGGCCTTTCTCCAGAAGGCCGTCCAGCTACAACTTGAGCTCATAGAACTCTAGGGTGATCATCTGATAAAGTGCTCGTGAGATAGGCTCTGCTCCTAGAACTAAAAATATATGAAAATCAAACTCACATGGGTGAGGCATCCCCAGTAGCTCCCTAGAAAGACATCTACAAAATCTTTCGAATGGGATGATCATCTAGCGATGGTCCACTAGACTCATCCTATGACCTGTTGCTAACTATAACATCATACATGACAACCCCATCGCACACAATTCTTGAGCTGCATAGCGGAGATGGGTGAATAGAAATGGGTCTCTTGACCCCTGAAATCACCAACTCAACTCCAAGATCATCTGAAAAAGATATAGTCTTGTGATAGCAATCCATCCTGGCCTTGATGTGTAGATAACCAATCCATACCTAAGATGACTCCATATGAGCCCAAAGGAAGGATGCGGAGATCTAAAGAAGTGGTGAAAGGTCCCAAATCTACAACACACTCCTTAACAAGGAGTCAATAGAGATCTTGGCTCCCGAAGCCATCTCAACACCCAAAAATGACCCTACCTAACTGCCACCAGCCTACATCACTCTACTAAAGATGGTGTAATAAAAGAATCGAGAAGAACCATAGTCAAACAATATGGAGGTAGGAATACCCCCAATGCTACTACGAAGTCAATGAATGTGCTTTGGTACTCGGCTGCGGTTCTCAACCACTACATAAATCTTGTGGCTGTGTCCCATATCACCAACTGTCGGCTCTAAGATCGGTGCCTTACCCTTGTTAGGGTTCTGAGGGTAGTCTCTCCAAAAATGTCCTATAACTCCACATCCAAAACAACCACCTAATCCTCTCCAAGGAGTGGCACCACTAGAAGGTGCCCTAGAAGTAGGTGTTATGGATCTTGATGATCCAGCTATGGTCTATTATGGCCTCTACTATCGAGCTCCTATTGACTAAGCTCTAGGTCCACCATGTGTCCTAATGGGACCCCTAGGAGGAGGCCCCATACTCCAACCTCTCTGTGCATCAACTCTCTGTGGAGGCCTATATGGTGGGTGGGGGACTGTTGCTTCTACTATTGCTTGGGTCGAAGGATGACTATGAAGAATGTTGACCACCACGAGGAGGAGGATTTGACCCCCTCAATCTACTATCCTGCATCTGTTGTATGCGGCTCCTGACTCGGTCTCTAGCCTGTTGGGTCTTTCCCCGAGTCTCCTCTACTATGTAGGCCTTCTCAATGGCCTCTACTAAAGTCTGTGGGTAGTGGATCCGAACCACACCTCCAATGTCTAGATTTAGGCCCCAGATGAACCTGTGGATCCACACCTACTCTCTTGTATGTATTCTACGTATTGAGTAGATCCAAAAACTTACTCTCATACTCTTGCCACTATAAGGGATGCCTGTGAAGGTCATGGAACTCATCGATCCTCTGCTATATGAACCTCCGTGATAAATATCTACTCCTAAATCTCTCCTCAAATAGGTTCCAGTGACTTTATCTTAGAAACAACATGGAGCTTCTTCTCCTCTATCCTCCACCATACTCCGGATCCATCCTTAGTAGATGGATCACAACACAAGCTTTTGTGTTGCTAGAACAAGGACAAAGCTTGAAGTAACCTCTCAAGCTCACTAACCAGGCCTCTGCCTGAAATCCCCTTATGTCACCTGAATAATGTGATGGCTAAAGCTTCAAGATCTCCCTGATGTGATATGCAGCTATGTTTGATATCCTTTAGGCCTCTTTTCATGCTCATCCCTGAGCCTAGGGCTCCAAGACCTCTTCTTGTGCCCCAAAATGTGGTCACCATGTCCCCTCAGAGGTGACTCTACTCTAGCTGACTCTCCATGAAAATTCTCTCCTCCATGCTCCTCACTGAGTGGAGGAGGTGCATGTCCCTCAATGGAAGTGACTCTATCATGTCTATGCATGCCCTCCAACGAATCCTCTATGTAATGCGGCATTAACATCCTAAAGGGTCTGCAAGATCTATGGTAGAATGGCTACCACAACATGATCCGGAGGTGGTATGTCTAAGTCTATGTGGAAAGACTCCTCATCTTGTATGCCTCCTGCACAGAAAAAAATGAGAGTTAGCTCATTATTTTAAGTCTTCTTCAGTTTCTAAGTTTACTATCATATACAAGTTTCAAATAGTTTGTTCTCTAGGTTAAAAGATGTGCTAGTTTTATAATTTCATGTCTCAAGTTTTCTAGTGTGCCCAATGGTCCAAGCTTTTGAACCACTGCTCTGATACCAAGTGTAATGCCCACTTCAAACAACCACTTGAGACCTAAGAAACAAACTAGGATTAGTTAGGAAAATTATGGAATAATTTTTTTTTTTTTTAAGGGTAACAACAATGAGGTTACAAGGCAAAAATTATCACAACCAAGTTTAATGCTAACTATCAAGACTAAGGTTCATTTTAAGAAGCCTCTTGTAAAAATGAAGGTTAAAAAATCCCAGTGAATATACCTCAAACCACTTTCATCAGAAAGGTGAATTTTCCAACATTTCATATTCAAATTTTCACCTTTCATTTTCTTAAGGAGGAGAACCTACCTTTTTCTCTTTACATGCATCAACACCACCTATTTTACATGCATCAACACCTCCTTTTCATCGCGTCAACAACCTTCCTCTTGACGCGATTCATCAATGTGTTAACACCTTTTATTGACACACAACGACAACACCTTGGTGTCACACATCAACACCTTCTCTTGCATGAGTCAACAACCCTTTGTTGTCATGAGTCAACACCTTCACCTTTCAAACTCAAATTTTGCAAAGGAAAATTTATCGCCACTCCTCCGTCATCGCCGAAAAAGCCACGTGTCATCCTCTTATTAGATGCGGGTCAGAGAGAAATTTAAGGCATTAAGCCAAAAGGATAAAGGACAAAAAAAAAGCTTACAAATGAGCCTGCGCATCCATCATTACACGTATCAACATGTGATTAGTTGTGGGTCCGTGGGGTTATTGAGGAAAAATGGCAAAAAATTTTTCAAGAAAATTTTGAATAATTTAATTGCCAATTCCAAAGTGCTCAAGGTGGCCAAAATATAATTAGTTGTGGGGTGGTGGGGCCATATAACTTTTTGGGGAAACTTTTCCAAAGGTCAAATTTTTATTTTAAATCATAATTTTTATTATTTTATATGGCCAATTTGAAGAAAACAATCTGCAGGCTTTTAAAAGCAAAATTGGCAATTTTCCCAATTATAAAATTTTGTTTAATTTTTATCTTCCTTCTTCCTCAACATGTCAAATAGACATGGAGACTTATTCTTGGATGGGTTTAAGGGATTTTCTAAGGTTCAATTAGTTGATTTAGATGCAATTGATATTTTTCCATCTCTTGACAAAAAAATAGTTATGCAAGTTTGAAAATTGATTGTGTAAAGTTTTGAAGGGTCTTTCTTATATGTTGAGGTCAAAATGAGTTCCTTAGAATATACTAAGTCTAAATTTTAATGTTTCATTTCTTAGTTCATGAGGTAGATTCGAACTATTCATTTCTTTGGTAAATTAGATTTCCAGATTTGAAAATAAAACAAAGATCAAACTTTAAAGGTTCTTAAAACATTTTCTATCATCCAAGCATGGGGATCCTTTTTCCATTCTTACCTAATACATTTATTTGATCCAACTTGTCATTTAAGAGAAAAAGCAACATTTGATTTCCAATTTTTAATCTAATGCAATGGAACAAAACCCTGTCTTTTTCCTCATATGCATTTTCCTTTCACACAGAGATTTCATTTCATCATCATAAATTCCATTCCAACACGACAATATAATTTTGAGAACAAAATGCAATCCTTTTATTGAATTCCAACAACAACTTTACAACTCTCTCTTTTCCATTTGATTTCTAGAATACAATATACAATGCATGTACATTCTTTCACATTTCTTTTCAAAATAGAAAGTAGAATATAACTCCTTTACATTTCATATTTCAATATCAATATTACATTATCAATACAAGTATTCTTTCATTACAAATTTATATACAACTCATCCACTTCAAGTGGGAAGGGTTACAATAAACTTGCTCAAAATAAGGGACTGTCAAACTGTTTATTTCTTTTGCTCCAAAACAGCAACATGCTGATTTTCTTCAATCTTCCAATGGATCACAACAAAATAGGGGGAAAGGAAATGCTCTCCACCCAACCAAGATATCCAATGAGAAGGGAGAAGCCATCCTTCCTCATTTTCCCCAAGCCCCAACCATAATGAAATAAGAGATGAAGAACAACTCATGGCAACAAGACTTCCACAAACACACATGCAACATTTTCACAATCAACACACATTTCAAGAAGGATGTAGTTCCCAACTACATTAAAAAATACAAACAATACTGAGGCTTCATCAAACAAGCCAAAACAAGAGCAAGGATCTATGGGGAATTACTTATGCCTCCCAATGGGAAATGGGAATCCACCTGAGAAACCCGCCAAAATATATCATCTTCCATACCCTTATGCCCCCAAACTTCCTCCTTATGCCCCCCAAAGTTTCTCCCTTATGCCCCCCCAAGAGTAAGAAATGCAAGCTATTTATTTTCCATGGTGGATCCCAATCCCAAACTCCCTCCACAATAAAACTGATGCCATTGGCATTCCCTTATGCCCCCCATATGAAATCCCCATAGCCTTCTCCTACACCATGCCCTAAGTAGTCTACCCAACCAGCCAACAAACACATAAAACATTCACCATTTCACACATGCATAGAAAGAAAAGAAGCATTTTAAAAGGCTCAAGTTCCTACCTCTCCATAATGGATTTTGTTCCCAAAACAACAAGTTCTTCAATGCCCAAAACACAGTCCAAAATCAGAAACCACCAACATGCAAATGATCTCCAATCTCCTTCACAAGCAAGAGCTCCCAAAACAGCAAGAAATTCACCCAAGAGGAAATGCGCAAAGTTTCAACAACCCAAAACAAGCAAAGAGTTCCCATTTTTAAAGGAGAGGGAAGAGAAGAGGGTGATGTGGATTCCATGTGGGATGTCACATCATTCTTCCTCCAACCCCAAAATAAAAGTCAACATCACTAACTTAATCACAATAAATACAATGACAATCAACTTACACACTCCAAATTAACCCATACCCCAAAAGGACAAAATTTAAAGCATGTAAGAGAAGTGCAATTAAAACTTACCAATAGTCATTTCAAAATACATTAAAAAGGTCTAATCTTGACCTCCAAAGCATAGGTATGGTTGGTAATTAAATTTAAGAGGTGTGGGAAAATTTTAACTCTTCCCACAAGCCTCCAAATATAGCCCTCAAGGAAAATTCCAATTCCTAAGAGGATGAAGTGTCTTACACTCCAAAATCTGACTTACATTCACTTACACAATCTTACACATCTCTTACATCCTCTTACATGTTTCTTACACACTCTTACAACATTGCATTAAAGATCAACAACTTCATTTATTACATTCCTATGACATATATATTTATTTATTTTAACACATGGTTATTCACAATATTAACTAAATCAAATAATAACTAATGAAAGGGGTAACACATCACAAAATAAACACATGCAAACATTACAAAAAGGAAACACATTAAAGAAATACATAAAATCCCTTGGTCACATTTTAAAGGTGATTCCCCCATGGGAATCCCTAACAAACACAACACTCAAATAATAATAGTTGCCATGGTGACCTTGTTGAATTCATTCATAATTCTAATATGGTTGGTCTCTAGTCCCCCGACATTGTTGTGATATTTTAACCTGAAAAATAAAAATAGATTGTTTGGCCTCGTGGCCATATCAGAAGATCCAAAATGATATAATTAACATCTCAAGATCAAATATAAATCAAAACAATATCATGAATTCAACATCATCTTTTAAATTTAATTAGACACTATATCATTATCCAACAATCTCCATACTAGATATGCTCACAATAGCCAATGTCACATGTTCAAAAAACATCTATAATATGTACATGTCAATCAGTATATCATCATCCACATATAAGAATGTCTCTAATAATCATCATGCATAATAACTGAGTCAAGATCCATAATAATCCATGGTCAAACATCTACACATCATAATAAATCAAAACATAATAACGTCCAAAATAAGATCAATAGTATAGGATCAGTATTTAAAAGTGTCATGGGGAAGTGGGCACTACATATAGCCAATTTTGCAATCCAATATTACTAGTTTTGGATTCCAAAATGTTAAATATTGGAATTATCTGCACTTCAAAATCACCAATATTGGATTCCGATATCACATATATTTGAATCCAAAATCACATATATTGGAATCCAAAATCACATATATTGGAATTTATTGTACTCCAAAATCACATATACTAGAATATGAAAATCAAAATATTGGAATCTTACATTGATCTCCAAAATAATAAATAGAACATGTTTCTATTCTATATGGGCTAGAAACTGCTAGGATTTAATTTTTTCTTTGTAATAAGAGTTTTATGTGTTTTAAAACTCATTTAAAATTAAACTATACAATTAAAAATCGTTTAATTATTTTAGGGAATCCAACATTGACCTACAAAAGCTTAAACATAACATGTTTCTATTATATATGGGCTAATGCCACTAGGCTTTAATTTTTGCTTTGGAATAAGCTTCTTATCTTTTTTAAAATGTCATTAACATTAAAATGTTCAAATCTAGGGAAAACCTTTTCATGAGTTCATGGAAGCCAACATTGGTCTGTAAAATAATAAACCGATCATGTTTCTTTTTTATATGGGCTAGCAGCCACTACGCTTATTTTTGTTTGGGAATAAGTTTCTTATCAATTTTAAAATGTTTTTAAGATTAAACTATGTAGATCTTGGGAAGATCTTTTAATGATTTTAGGGAATCAATATTGATCTCCAAAACAATAAACATAACATTTTATGTTTTATATGGGCTAGTGGTCGCTAGGATTTAACTTATGCTTTAGATTAAGGTTGGTACTAGTTTTAAAATGTCATTAAAATTAAACTATGTAGATTTTGGGAAAATATTTTAATTATTTAATCGAATTTGAAATTGGTCTACACAATAATAAATCAACCATGTTTCTTTTACATACGGGATAACAACCTGATAGGATAATGTCATTCAAGAGATGTGAGACACTTCAATGTTCATTTACTATGATGTGATTAAAACTCAGTGTAAATCGAGAATTAGTTAAGATATTATGAAGAAACTAGCAGAGGGCGATGATCCAAACTATGAGAATATAACTAAATGTTAAACCATTCCAGATATATTTTCATATTTAAATATAGATATCAAATTAATTGTAAAACCATTCCATATATATTTTAATATTTAAATATGGATATGATATTAATTAAAATTAACTATAAAACCATCCCATATATATTTTCATATTTTTTTGGTGCTATTGATACCTAGGGAGAAGGCCCTAGCTTGAAAAAAAATTACATGAGGCTCCAGTCACCGATATCAACAATTATCGATGGACACTCATAAAGTGAGAATGAACATTATCATGCAAATTTCATAAAAAGTTCATGGGGAAGATCTCTGAGTAGTTTGACATCCCCATACCTATTTTATCTCCTAAATATTAAATATGAATTATTTTGCATTATAAGCCATATAATATAAGAAACTTCAAACCTTATGCAACTAGGATCAATAACTAATAGATATCCTCTGAGACATGACACATACCAAACTAGTTATTCCATTCTCCACCCGATGGAACCTGAGCAATAATTTACACATTTGAATTGTCCATGCTTTACACAAAAAAAGAAGACCACTATATCCAACATTCATGAATTTGTACCTTAGTACTTACCGGAAGAACCACCCACTTATTATTCGGAAAAGCTTCTATCCCATCAGAAATTACATGTATACCTCTAGCTAAAGTATGGATATGAAAGTGCATGATAATCAGGAACTCCTCCAATCCTTCATGTTCTTTGTGTAGAATAAACTGGGTGGAAGAATTAGATAGGATATTATCCGCGAATAGTCCTTGGGCCATATCTAACATACTCCTTCAAATTGATTGATTTCAGTCAATCATAAGTTTAATATTTATTTTGCATATATGTTTACCTCATCATCATCTTTGAAGATTTCCACAAAATACCACACTTTCTCAAAAAAACCACTCATGGTGGAATATTTAATTTTTCCATCAATCCAGGAAGAGAAGGAATCTATAGCCACTTCTCTAGTTAAGGATCTTTTCCTTTTATGACTTAGACCAGCTTCTGATACATCCGTATTCATCATATTGTCAAATTGAAAATGACCCATTGGAGCTCCTGAATCCCTACCACTTAAACTTGTCTAAAATATACTTACAGAGGTAACGAAAAACCCTTGCCAAATACTGCCTATAACACCCCTCTGAAATTCTCTTCACACGTGTGTAAGGGAACAAACTAAAACCCGGATTCCAAGAGAAGATATCCCCTTAGAAAAACATTAAAATTCCCTTAATAGTTTTAAATGTGTGATGGAACTCATGATTAACCCCCCTCATCACCTTTGGCCATCCTTGCGTCCCTCGAATGAAGGGACATGAAATAACTAGGGGAATTTTCCTCCCACACTAGACTCTTTAAATGAAAATTAAAATACTCCTTACTCCTGTTATCAGGAGGATATCTTTTTGTATTTAAATATAGATTTGAAATAAATTAAAACTCCTTTTCTAAAGATAGAATAATGGTAAATCATTTGAAGAATTATTTGAACTTTTTTGTAAAACTATTCATCACAATGGGATCTCAAATTCACAGAATAAATCATATCAAACTAATAAAAATTAAACGATACTTATGAATGCATTGATTGTTGAGGTGGTTTAGAATTTTTCAATTCATTTAATTGTTTAAATCGATGTAAATAATTAGTGTAACAGACTATTTTAAGTTGAGAGGATTATATGAATTTAAAACATAAAAGTAAAAGAGTTAAAACTTAATGGTGGTAGGTAATGTTAGTTTATCTTATCTAGGTGAATTAACATTAATCAAATAGAGTTCAAAAAATAAAAATATAACATTAGTAAGGATAGTCGAGATATTATACATAATAACATTATTAAGATAATCACACACATTATACAAAAATTTGTTCTCAAATAAATTTAGGAACAAATTACATAATTTTATTTTTAGATAGTTAAACGCTTTTGACCAGAGCTATGAACAAGAGGGTTGATGGGTCCCCACCCTAAAATTATCAAAATATTTTATCAATGAAGGGATACATATCAAACCAAAAACTAGTACAAAAGACTGTAAATAATGAGGCTAAAATTTAACAGGAATAACCAGGCATAAAAAATGTAGAGCCGAGAACACAAGAAATATAGGGAGAAATAAAAAGAAACCCTAGGGTTTCACCTCTAATTGGTCCACTGAGCCAAGTGTTATAATATTCTTGAGAAAGGAAAAGGATGAGCCAACAATAGTCTTAATTACACCCTGTGATTAGGAAGAGAAGGGGTAGGTTTTGTTAACATGACCAGGTCAATGATGGCACCTTTGACACAGACACCCCATTAAATTGAAAAATTCTTTGAACAGACTTAAAAAATTGGAGGAGGACCCAAATTTTTGGTTTCAGGGCATCACAAATGCTGCTGTCAACCCAAAAAGGATACATGAAATGATAGAGATTAGAAAAGATAATAGGAAGGGATACTTCCACCAAAGATTTGGAAAAAACCATACGATGATGTGGGTAAATGAAATGGGATGTGAGTTCCATGAACACTTCCTTATTTGCACATAACACCAAGAAATTAAACACAAATATTCTTGTAATATAGAGTTTAAATGAGCACTCTTGGTGCTCTAGAGATAATCCACACCCATTACTTTCTCAGTCACATTAAGAACTAGTGTAAAGCTTATGTGGAATACATTTCATGGAAGAGTGGAAGACACAAGAGAGAGGATAGACATTTCTGACTTCTTTCCTCATAAGAGGATGAAAGGAACCTAGGTAGATGCCATGAGAGATAAGGGGAAATCAACATAGAGGAACATGAGAAAATGAGTGAGGGTAGCCAAAAACATAACCCAATTAGGTATTCCCTAGAATCATGTGAGGGAGGTTGTCGTAATAAAAAGTTGATGACATCATCTAGATTTTACCATGCATTGGCTTGATTCAAAATAAAGGTTTTCCCAGATTGATAAACACACATTATACAAAATAACATTACTAAAGATAGTCACACACATTACTCAAATAAATTTAGGGTAAAATTACATAATTATAATTGGGTTACTGATTTAGTGACATCACAAATGTCTCCACATCATCTTCCACATCCTTCAATATTTGCAATATAGGCCATAATTAATCTATCAAGTAGAATTGTAATAGAAATTATAGGCCATAATAAATCCTTCAATAGATGTATTTTTACAATTATAATATGCATTACACTTGCACTAGATGGTGCTATTATTTTTGAGAAACATGTTGGGATTCTTGGAACCTTGATAATCGGTATGTTCGTCACAATGCAACCTTCCTGTGTGAATATCAACTCGAAGATTCTAACCTCCAAGCCATATTATGTATCGTAGGAATGAAGGAATCATGTCATTAAAATTTAACATTATTTTCGATGTCCACAAGACAATAAACTGGAAATCTCTAAAATAATGATCTGTAAAACAATAAACAAAAAATATTTCAGTTCTATACGGGCTACCATCTACTAGGATTTATTTTTTCTTTGGAATAAGGTTTTTGTAATTTTTAAAATGTCATTAAGATTAACATATGAAGATTGGGGAAAATGATTTTACGATTTTAGGGAACCCAACATGAATCTACAAATTGATAAACATAACAAGTTTATGTTTTACACAGTCTAGTAGAAAATAGTCTTATTTTTGTTCGAGATAAGATGCTTATCATTTTCAAAATGTATTTAATATTAAACCATGTAGAACTGGGAAGAAATCATTTTATGATTTTAGGGAAGAAAACATTGATATGAAAAATAATAAACAATATATGTTTATATTTTATACATACTAGTGACCGCTAGGCTTAATTGTTGCTTTGGAATAAGATTCGTATCATTTTTTCAATTGATTTAAGATTTGTTGTTGCCCTCAAAATTCCCCTCATTTTGAAGTCAAATTTAGAAAATTTTGAGTTGGTGGCATTGAAGAATGCTTAAAACAGAGTAAGAAGTCTGGAGAGACAGGAAAATTCATGTTTTGAAGTTTTTGGTGCTCGGTTTTTAAATCTCACCCCTCCTTATTAATAATTCTCCAATCTGCATGGTTTAAAAATTTCTTTCTTCCCTTCTGGATTCTTTAAAATTTATTTCTCCATTCAAATGAAATTATCAATCCTTTCCTATGGTCACGGATGGCATCGAGCTTGTTATTGTTTGCATTTATTCTTTCCACAAGGAGCAATGTGAATTTGGGCGTAATGGTGGAGTTTCCCCTATATTTTCTTTCCCCAGTCATGTTTTCTCTATTAAATTATTTCTTACCATCAAGGATACGTGGACATCTTTGATTGGATGCGGCATGGTGGATTCCTTTTGTAAACTTAGCATTTTTGTTAATTTTGCAAAAAGTTTCATGTTGGCCCCGAGGCCCAAAGGTCCTTAAGGATACGTGGATGGTTATGATTGGATATAGTGTGGTGGGTTTATTCAATGAACTTGTCAATTTTTTTTATTTTGGAAATAAATTTAAATTAGCCCCGACACCCGAAGGATCCTGATTGGCTAAACCAAGTGGCAGAAAGGTGGGCCCTTTTTGCATTTTAAGAAATTATTTCTAAGGCCCACAAAGGGACACATGGCCATTTTTAATTCAAAGTGGGGAGGCAAATCATTGGAGCAATTTTAAGTTTTTGGATTTTTTTGGTGAAAAGGCGTAAAAATATAAAAGGATGTCGAAGGCCCATAAAATGACATATGGCAATTTTTTAGACAAAAGCGAGAGGCGTATTGTTGGGACACTTTATAGTTTTTGGATTTGTTTTGGCAATAAATTTATAACATTATAAAGTGAACCACGACCCCCTTGATGTCAGGTAATGCAACGTGTTAAGTCATGCGTTGAAAATTTAAAGGCGGGTCGTCGGAGCACTTTGAAGATTTTGGTTTTATTTCCAAAAAGGAGTAAAAGTTACAAACTGGGCCACAACTCCACTGAAGCCATGTATTGAATATTTCGTTTAAAAGTCAAAGCAGAGAGGCGGGTCGTTAGAGCATTTTAACAATTTTTCTGAAAATAAAGTGAATTTGTAAAAGAGAATCGTATCCCAAGTGATGCCAAATGGACACATGTCTAGGCCTATATCAATAGCGGGCTGTGAGGCTTGAGAGAGACTTTTTAAATTTGCATTTTTTGTGTTAAAAGGTACATATCCAATTTTTGGCCCGCGATCCATTTTACAAAAAGTTGCATTTTCGCCATTTTTGTACGGATTCAACATATCTTTTAATCCAAAGCTCAAAATTTGACAAAATTTATATCAATGGAAAGCTATCGACCTCATCTATGCCATGGAAGCATAAAATATTACTTTAAACATGATTTGGTTGGTGGAAATCTTGAAAACATCTTTCCTGCCATTAATATGAAAACTAATTGTTTTTTCAAATCAGATTTGATTTGATCCACCATTATTCTTTCTCCAGCATGGTAAAGAGACTTGGAGAACTGACTGGACATATGGATTTGATGTTAAACATCTTCATTCCATTAATATGTAATTAGATTTCTTTGAGAGCCACATTTGATTTCGATATGATATCTTTCCTTCTCCGGCATGTTAAACATCCATGAAGAACCAGACTTGACACATTGTAGGTGGATTTACAGGGGCATTAATGTTTGGTGGTTGAGCTTTCAAATCTGATATCCCTCCTCATCTTCTTCTCCTCTCTTGTCTTCATCTATAAATGTAAGAGCATTGGCTCATTTTGGGGGTTTGGATCTTGGTACTCTATAAATGTTATAGTTTTGAATGTGATCAATACAAAAAAATTTCTTTCCTCTTCTTCCTCTGTTATTCCTTCCTTCCTCATCTGAGGCTTGCGAATCATTTATCTTTTACAAAAAGAAACTTTGTGTTCTTTTTTTGTGATTTCGGAACTTTTTGTGTTTGTGGAATTATATCTGTTGTGAGAGTGAATGATTATATTCTACATTTCCTTTGTTTAATACATATAAGGTTATACTCGCCATCTATATTCCCTAAAAGTATTGATATTTTTCTTCCTTCCCCATCTCCTTAGTTCTTCTATTCCATTTGTATTGACAATCTGTTTTGACATGAAGCATTTAAAAGTATCAAGATTCCTCACTTTCAAAGTTGTACATTTGTGCATAAGGTTTTTAGCGTGCTTTCAATAAGGGAACCTCTCCCATTAAAGAGGAGGGACTTGTTTTCCTCTGACATGGTGGTTTAATCAAAAGTACTATTTTAAAACCCAACAATTTTTGATGACTCTACTTGGGGATTTGTTTCAACTTATCCCATTTAAAAACAACTTCAAAGATCATTTTTGATCTGGTGACTCTATGGTATACACGTGGGAAGAAATCTCATGGGGTATAAGATTCTCATTTTCAACTCTTGAGCAACAAAAATTCTCTCTTCTTCCAGCAAGAAAAAATAGAAGAACTCATTCTGCTAGCACACCTCCTGTTGAAGACAAAAAATACAAGAATAGCATTCCTCCAGAACAAATCATTACTAATCTTCATGCTCTAATTCTTAGTGGTGTTTTAGTTCCTCTTCAAACAATCTTCCCAAAATCACAACACCTTTGCCTTTGGGACAATGGATTGGGCCTCTTTCTCTTCCTCAGCCATTGCATGAGTTACCCATGAGTAATAGGAATTTTTTTCCTAAATTAAGAGGAGATGGGAAAGTACACCCAGATGAACACATTTTATCCTTTTATATTGTATGTGGGATTCTTGGGATTGAACATGAAGATGTATCTATTAGGTTCTTTGTGGAAACATTGCACGACCATGCTATTGATTGGTTCATCATCTTCCTATTGGGTCCATTACTTATTGGGCCACCCTTACAACTAAGTTTGAACAATGTTTCAAACCTATTGAATATGTGCATGCTCTCTTGGATCAAATATCTCATATCAAAAAGGAACCACATGAACCCATGAGGGAGTTTGTGGCTAAGTTGAACAAGATGATTCATAAAATTCCATAGAACACCCATCTTGTTGATCAAATCCAAAAGTGCTTCTTCCTCAATGCTCAATTACTTGAAGTAAGTTATGCACTAAGGAGGCTTAACCTTGCAACTCTGGATGTTGATCAGAGATTGGATATCAGTGTTGAGGATGACCTTCTCATGTCTAGTAAATTGAGAAGAGAACCTTCCAAATCTAAAACATCTTCTTTTCCTCTCTGGAGCCAACTCAGATCGTTAGTGCAGAAGTTGGAAAATGATCTCATTTCCATTAAAAATTAATTAGTTCAACATACTCCTGACCAATATATTCCAAGAAATAATTTTCAGCCAAGGAACCAGTTACCTCCTTCCCATACTAAACTTGATATTTAAGGCCCACCCATCAAGGTCGCAGTCAATGCAACTTGCGAAGTTCAAGAGCCTGATGATTAGGAGTTTGATGAAGAATATGAATAACAAGAAGAAGAGGTGATGAAGAAATGTAAGAGCTTGATGGATCTAGAGTTCATTTACTCATCACTAAAGGAATGGATAATGAAGATGAATATTATGAAAGAGTGGAAGATATGAATAGCTAGTCATATGTTGTTATGACTCAAGAGAAAAAAAAAAGAAAAGAAAAAGTGATGCATTCTATTAAAAAATCCAAGGAATATCCTATAACTATTCCATTAGTTGCATAGAGAGGAGCCCATGTTCCCACTTCCTCCACACAGAAGGTAAGTAATGCTAATCCTTCTCCTTCTACTTTTGTTTCCAAATCTTCTTGTCCTTTAATTCCTAAAGCTGATAAGCCTAAAGTTTCTCAAGTTCCTATTAATGATGCCCCATCCACCTCTGGATCTTTTGATATCATTGATCACCTCAAAAAGACCAAAATCCAAATCTTAGAGGTAGATTTTTACTAGACTCATCCAAAGGATTTTTCTAAAATGGTTAAATTTTTCAATTCGAAATCCAAAGCCTCATCCAATACTTCTAAAGGTATTTTTCCCACTCCATATTTCTCTCCTCAACCAAGTCTTGTGGATGCAGTCACTTCCCTAATGAGAAAATTAAACCATTCTATTTGACTCTCCTCATAGCTGATCATAAACTAAGCAATTGTATCATAGACATAGGAGCATCAGATAATGTAATGCCTACAAAATTAGCTCATGATTTGGTCTTGATTCTAACACGTAACTTTGGTTCCTGCTATTCCATGGAGAGTAGAGAAGTTCCTTTGGTTGGGAGAATTAAATAAGCACTAGTAGCCTTCGCTTATTTTCTAGAGAAAAGGGTTACAACCACTATTTTGGTTGCTAATATTCCTCCCTCATATGGCATGTTGTTGATTAGGAGTTTTGTAAGGAGGTAGGAGGTGAAATTCAGATTTACTTGTCACATGCTTTGATCCTAGTCAATGGAAAGATAAAGAAGCTACTACTAGAGAAGAAAAATGAGTATATTGTGCAAAAGATTGATGATCAAAAAGAAGAAATACTCTATGAGTACATAGGGCATGGTAACTACATGATCATGTCAAAGGATGAGGTAAAACTTCTTAAGGAAGTGATTCATGATCCCAATGGCATTTGGACTTTGGAGTTTGATGATAGGTGCTCTTCAGATTGTTCTGGAGCTGGTGTGGTGTTGATCTCTTCTGAGGGGAATATTCATCCTTCTTATTTTAAGATTCATTTTGAAAATACAAATAATACAGCTGAATATGAGGCTCTCATCCTGGGGTTGAATTTAGAAAAAGGAATGGGAGTGAAGAATATTTTTTCTCGTGGTTATGTAGAGTTGATTATGAAGCAGGTAACAGATATGTACTAGGTCAAGAATAGAATATTGAAACATTATAGGAATATTGTTTGGGATTCCATTGAATTTCTTGATGCTTTCTCAATTGAAGTTGTGCCAAGAGATAAAAATACTAGAGCTGATTTTCTAGCTATCTCGGGATCTCTATTGATTCCTCATTCATATTTCTCTCAATAGAAACTACCATTGAAATTATGCATAGGCCTAGTGTACCAGATAATGCAAGCAAATGGCATGTTTTCAATGATTATCAACACTTGCTCTCTTTCTTGGAGCTTAAGGATAATTTGATCAGTTATATTTTGAAGGAAGTGAAGCTCTACCTAGAGAGTATGTGCCATCTAATGAGGATGATATCAAGGAAGAAATGGATCAATATGGTTGTATCAAGTTGAAAGGCAACAATATTCCCAAAGGGATGGTGAGCTTAGAAGATCTGTTTGATAAGCATGATAGGTCCACCAAATCTAAAGCTTCTCAAGGGACTCAACAATCTATTGAGTATAAGAAGGTCAATATTGGAAGCAATGATGAACCCAATAATGTGAATATTGGGAAATGCTACACTCAAGAAGAAAGAAGGAAGGTAGAAGGACTATTGAAAAATTATGTTGATGTTCTTACCTATTCATATTATTATCTCAAGGATTTTCAACCAAAGGAGATACAACACTATATGCCTTTGAAACACGGGATCAAACCTTTCAAGATGAAGAAAAGGAAATACAATCCTAAGGTTGTTGATACAATTTATCAGGAGATTCATAAGCTACTGAAGACAAAGATTATCTTCCCTATACACCATTCAACATGGATTGCCAACATTGTGTCTATGAGGAAGAAAAATGGAGAGATCCACATCTGTGTGGATTTCAAGAATTTAAATCAAACCTCCCTGAAATATAACTATCCTCTCCCCATGATGGATCAAGTTTTTCAAGTTGTCTAAGGATCTGGAATGTTGTCTATGTTAGATGGATTCTCTGGGTACAATCAAGTGGAAGTTAGTACTCCGAGATCAGCACAAAACTGCTTTAACTACTCCTCAAAGGGAAATAGATTTAGATTTTGGAAATCTAAAGGGAAAATGCATTGTTGTGTATCTTTATTATTTGAATTTATTTTCAAAAACAAGATCAGATCACTTTCATCACCTTGAAATAATCCTACAGAAATGTAGAGAACATGGAGTTTCTCTCAAAATCCTAAGAAGTTTGTCTTTTGTGTTACCTGAAGCTAAGTTATTGGGGCATATTGTTTCTAAGGAAGGAATCAATATAGATCTAGAAAGAGTCCAAGAAATCCAGCAGATTCCTCTCCCCATAAGGAAAAGGGCGTGCACTCTTTCTTTGGTAAGATCAATTTCTGAGGAGATTCATTCAAGATTTTGCAGAGAGTGACTATGAGAATTGCTCGATGATGAAAGGAAAGAAAATATTTGGTTGGAATTCTAAAGGTAAAGAATCTTTTGAGGGTATAAAGAAAGCCATTGCAAAGACTCCCATCTTAGCATGCCCGATTTTAGAAAGGAATTTCTCATCTATCACTATGTTAAAAGTACCTTAGTTGTTCTAAATTAGAAGAATTATTAGGATCATGAACTTCCAATTTCCTTCATGAGCTATGTTCTCAAAGCTAAGGAATTGAAATATACTATGATGGAAAAACATGCTTTTGCAGTGGTCAAATATGTTAAGCATTTTAGATTTTATATTCTTAATTCTCACTTTGTTGTGCTTGTACTTGATAAAACCATCAATTCTATTATTACAGAATAGGAGTTTGGAACTAAGAGGGGAAATTGGGTAGGAAAGGTAAAATAATATGACCTTGATATCAAGCCAACCAAGCTAGCCTGGGGTAAAGGCTTGTGTGAACTTATTGTTGAGGGAGTTCTTGAAGAATCTTCCACTGAAGTAGTTGATGTTCATGTTGTCATATTCCTCAATTTAACAGATAAGTAGTATGATGATATTGCACATTTTATTACCTATGGATAATGTCCATCCCACTTGAGTGCTAAAGAAAATAGAGCTATCAAGCTGAGGTCTTCACAATATGTATTATGGGAAAATGCTTTATTCAAAAGAGGCATAGATGGAAGATTCCTAAAGTGTGTGGATAAAGAACATCAAAAGAAGTTGTTTTCAAATTTTCATGATCAAGCTTGTGGAGGGAATTTTTCTTATGTTGTCAGTGCTCATAAAATCCTTTGTGTAGGGTACTAATGGTGTAATTGTTTAGAGATGCATCAAAATGGGTAGGCAAGTGTGAAGCATGTCAAAATTTTGTTGGGAGACCTAAGTTGGCTTCTTTACCACTCAAACCAGTAGTGATCGATGAGCCTTCTCAACAATGGGGATTGGATTTCATTGGAACTCTTAACCCACCTTCTAGTGCTGGAAAAAATCATGTGCTGACTACTATAGATTAATTCACAAATCTAGTAGAGGCCATTCCATTCAAAAGCATGACTTTTGAGGTGGTGTGTAATTTCATCAAGGAGAGCATCTTGATAAGGTTTGGGGTACCAAACAAGATTGTAACTAATAATGCTTCTAATTTTTCTTCTTCTTAGATGATGGATTTATACTATGGTTATGGAATCTCCCTTGCTCATTCTTTAGATTATTATCCTCAAGGGAATGGACAAGTAGAATCAACAAATAAGAATCTAGTAACCATTGTTTGGAAGCTTTCCAATGACTCTCAAAGGAATTAGCACAAGAAGCTCTATGATGCTCTCTGGGAAGATAAAATTACACCTAAAAGAGAAATTGGGATGTCTCCATTCCAGCTGGTGTATGGTGTTGAATATCATCTACCAGTAACAGTGGAATTACCAGCCTTGCACTTAATGAAGGCTATTGAGGACTCAAGATTCAACAATTATTTGGACAATAGGATCATGTATCTCCAAAATCTAGATGAAGAAAAAATGCAATTTTTTGATAGAATCTCAGCTCATTAGCTAAAGGTGAAGTATATGTTTCAAAAGAAATCTATACCTAGATATTTACAAGTGGGATACATTGTTTTGCTATGGGACAAAAGGCATGAACCTTGACGAAGCCATGGTATGTTTGATTCTCTTTGGCTTGGTCCTTTTAAAATCAGACACTTTGCTAGAGAAAACTACTTCTACTTAGATTACATGGATGGATATTCTCTACCACTTCCTTATAGTGGGAAATAATTGAAGTTGTTCAAGTCCTAGGGATTTGGTAGTCCTTTTGTATAAATGGTGTTTTGTTTTTGGTTTTTCCTTTTTGGTTTGTTTCCCTTCTGTTTGTTGTCTTCTATATTTCTTCACTTTTGACACTATTTTCCCAATGGATAAGGCTTTGGTCTACTTTCCCAGAAGTTTTCTATGGTTCTTGATCTTTCCTCATTCCTTTGTCCAAGCCATGTCATCCCCAAAAAGAGCCATCTGTTGTCGCCCTTAAAATTCCCCTCATTTTGAAGTCAAATTTTGAATTTTTTGAGTTGGTTCCATTGAAGAACGATAAAATAGAGTAAGGAGTCTAGAGATATTGCAAAATTTATGCTTTGAAGTTCTTGGTGCTCGGTTTTTAATCTCACCCCTCCTTGTTCAAGATTCTCTAGTCTACATGGTTTAAAACTTTCTTTCTTCTCGTCTTGATGACTTTAAAATTTGTTTCCTCCATTCGAATGAAATTTTCAATCCTTTCCTATGGTTGTAGATCACATAGATCATGTTATTGTTTATAATTCTTCTTTCCATGAGGAGAAATTATAGTTTGGGCATTAATGGCGGAGTTTCCCTTGCATTTTATTTCCCTGATCATGTTTTCCTTGTCAAATTCTTTCCCAGCATCCAAGGATACGTGGAAATATTTGATTGGATGCGGCATGGTAGATTCCTTTTATAAATTTAACATTTTGTTAATTTTGTAAAAATTTCAAGTTGACCCCGAGGCCCGAAGGTCCTGTTGACAATTTTTTCACTTGTGCAAAAATGGGCAACTTGAAACTTCATTACGATGGATAGCATTTGTGAAATATATCTAAGCTAGGGGAGTTTATTTCAAAAAATATTTTTACTGCTGAATTAATTGATGATTACATGAAATCTACAACTATGTGTGCTATTACAAAACATAACAGATCACGTAGTATGTAATTTCATGACTATCTTCAGCAAAAGAACATAAGGGCCCAAAGGACAGTTATGTTGTCTTGATGAAGACATCTAATTGCAGAATAGATGAAATGCTAAGTCTTGGAACAACAAACATAATTTCATAATGTAGAAATCAGAGTTTATTTATGGATGTTACAAGTATTATTAATGGTCTTTTCTTCATGATTAAGACATTCAATTATATTACTGAAGTTTTTAGTTCATCATACAATCCATATAGAAAGCTGAAATGCAGACAAAAATATACAACTCAATTTTAGAATTCAATGTTTTATTTATAAGGAATTTCAAATGCTCCCACACAAGCTATGGGATGTAACTAAAAAGTAAAGTATAGCTACTGAAATAAAAGGGAAACATGCATGAAAGAGAAAATATAGGAGTATGAGGGAACCCATAATTTCCTTGGGTCTTCTCCTTTGGTTGATAAATCTTCATCTTTAGCTTATTCTCTCTTCTTCTTAACGATTGGAAGTATTGTACCTGAAAAGAAGAAAAGAGGAAAATTATCAGTTAAGAGCTCGGGTTAATCCATATTCCTACATTGTCCTAATTCGTGCATATGAATCTCTCAACAACATGAGATATAGATTACTTAAAGATCAAAACTGCATACATGATTTACTCTCTCAAAAATAAGAGAAAGAGAAGAGAAAAGAAAAACCATGGACATAAGAGAGGACAAAAATCCTAAATACAGGTAGTGGTTGTAACCAAGAAAAATAAATCAAGTCTTTAAGTATAGATAAAGATTGCATAATTTATTGACTTCTATACTATGGTACATGAAGCAGAATGAATGAAGAATTTAACTCAAAGTTCAACAACTTTTCTACAAAGAGAAGAGACTTACGGAAAAAGTACATGTTTCAGATTGCAACTAAAGAAGAAAGGATTCTGGGAAAATTTTGACAGGGCTTCACCATGTAAAATGAACATTTCAAATTTTCCAGCATGCACATAAATGCTACCATCAAAGAAGTATAGTATCTAAGCAAAATAAATAAGATTATAGTATTTCAATAAAGCATCTGAATCAAGGCTTATGCCTACTAATGGTGTTACATGAATGAAGAATTGTTTACAAATTCAAGAAATCCACATACAAGGTACAAAGATCTCATGAAATCAAGAACATATTACAGAATCAAATGAAAAGTTTCACATCCAAATACCCATGTCAAAGGAGGATACCCAAATTTGGGTTGTAATATCTCAAGCCACAAATTGAAAAAATACATGTACAGATACAGATGTTGGGGAGATAGTTCATTCATATAGGATAGTTAAAAGTCCATATATATATTTTTTGCAATACAACTCAAAGGAATGAATACAATTGCAAATCTAATGAAGAAAATGCATATCCTTGATTTGATCTCAAAAAGCATCAATGGTTTTGAGAAATTAGAGTAAGGATCAAGAACTTAGGGGTTAAAATTGAAGAGGAGTAAACCCTCATCAAATTCAGAGCCAAAAGGGAGAACCCAGAACACGTTTTCAACTCATAGATCAATGTTGTTCAAGAAATCACATTAAAAAGGCAAAGGAAAAAAGAGTATAAGTGTTTCAAGTTGAAATAGTAAAGAAAGAGTAACAATAGTGCTTAAGAGACCAAATCTTACCTTTCTTTGCTAAAAAATATGGCGGTGATACAGTCCCGAGCTTAAAAGTGATCAATAATGGTGACCAATTAGAAGGGCGAGCCTTAATATTGCTCATAAATAATAAACCGAGCTCGGTAGAAAATAATATTAATGGACAAGAGACAACACCAGGAAGAGTTCTCAAAAATAAAGAAAACCTTGTAGATCTCTGGATGATCAATATAAAGTTTGGAGATTAAAGGAATGCAAATTTGCAACCACCTTGTTCAAAATAATGATGATACAAATACCAGAGAGAAATGGGTAATCATTTTCATAGAAGGAATGAGCTCACAGACTTCAATGACAATGGTCAAGGGAAAAGACAAATATTTTAAATAAGATATGAAATCAAAACAATGCAACTGGTAAATCAACCAAATATTGCAGTATAGGCCAGATCCAGAACTCAAACGATTAAAATGGTGGCCTTCAATAACATAGAATTCCAAATCTGAGCTTGCACAGAGCAGAAAAGAATGGCCGCACGATATATAACAACTCAGAATATAACAAAATGCTCTAAGTAATTCAAAATGGAACAAGATCAACCTCAAAAGCTTCATCAATGGTGGTCATTAATTTTTTTATAGAGTTCATTTAGCTCGACTAGAGCTCAAGAATGAAAATGTGAAAGATTAGCGTTTGAGTGTTTTTTCTCGTTAACATACAAAGTAACCTAATTCACTCTGGGTTAATGATCAAAGGATCAATGACCACGAATAAAAAGTACAAAGATCAATGCTCAAAACTTGATCACCAAAATTGATGCAAACTCAACCCGAGTTAAGTAACTGGGTGAAATGTCAGGTCTTTTTGGCTAACTTAGCCCTTTTCATTATTTTGAAAAATTGATAAAGTTTGCCACAGGCCTAAAAAATATTATTGGATGCATCACAGTGGACCCTTTTTGTATTTTGAAACATTATGGAAAAGGGAAGTAAAGTTATAAAGTAACCCAGAGGCCCGTAAAATATACTTGGCTAATTTTAATGATAAAGGTGGATCTGTGGGATCCTTTGAGAATTTGATCTCTTTTGGAAAAAGGATTAAAAGTGATTAAGTTCCTGCAGGCCCGCAGGAGTACACGTGGCCTATTTTATTACAGAGGTGGGTCGTCAGAGTATTTTGTGCCTTTAAGAATTTGAATCTTTTTACAAAATAATTAAAGTTATAAATTTTCCCGAAACTCCGCCGATAAGAGTCAAAGAATGGCGAAAGTCAAAGCATCGATTGAGTAAAGTGAAAAGAATATCGTTAGGTGTCTCTGAAACTTTGAACCTTTTTTGTTAAAAAGGGAGAAAAGTAATAAAGTGACCCATGGCCTCGCTAAGGACCAAGCAAAGCCACATATTCAATAAGTCGGGCTTGGAGAAGAAGATCATCCGAATCCTTTAAGACTTTGAGTTTTTTTTTAAAAAGGAGAAAAGTGACTAATTCACCCGCAACTCCTCTCAAGCCATAAAATCAGGGAGGTTGGCCTCCGGGGCATTTTAAAATTTTGAACCCTTTTTTGAAAAAAGTAGCAAAGTTATAAAAATAAGCCACGATCTGGCTGAAACTAGATAAATACATGTGTAAGGACCAAATTAAAAGTGGATGGGTGGGCCAAATATTTTAAAATGCACAAATCACTCAGAAGCAAAAGGAAGATTTTCCAGGTATCCATTAAAGACAAAATAATGATTTTGATCTTTTATAGATCTACTAAGATTTTTACGTAGAAACTCGGGATGGAGTAAAACTCACCAGTTTGGTTTTGAAGTGTAATTAACGACTATAATACAAGTTGTTCGAGCTCTAGAACTTCTCACATAAGAGAAATACCACAGTTTTGAGCTTGAAGTGATCAACAATGGTAGAATCTCTTAAAAGTGCTTGCATAGAACCTTCAGTTGAACTTGAACAAATCAATAATGGTGGCCAGAGGATAAATTAACAGAGCTTCACTAGCTCAATTGGAGCCCTATATTTTGAAAACCAAAAACCAATTAAGTTTGCAATAATTTTGCATATTAATTCAAGTCCTGAGTTAACCAGATTCAACCATGGTTAGAAAGTGCTAATATTATCACTATAAATGGATAAAGTTGCATGTCTTTGCATAGAGAGATCAACAAGAAGAGAAATTTCATGCACAGAGAAAATACTTGCTCATCAAGAAAAACATATTATTAGTAAATTAATTCATCCTTGCTTTTCTTAAAAATAGAGCAAGTCGAATGTAGTTGACTGATTTGTAACCAATGGCTATTAATGCCTCTTGTATTTGCATGTTCTATTTTTATTCCTTTATTTATTAATAGATGAAGGATAAAAATAGGATGCATGGGTGAGTACAATTTTAGCCTATTTTTAGGAAGGGTGGGAAATAATTTTGCTATATATTGTGTGCTTTGGCAAAGAATATGGAGGACCTTTTAGATACGAGTGTTGAAGTAGTTTTGCAATTTTTCCTCCGAATGTGAAGTATTTTCTACCTTTCCAATTATTTTCAATCTTGTGTATGTTCCATTACTCTTTTGAATGTGATTTCCCTGATTAATCATCTTACCCTATTGCAAATTTAGTAATTTATTTAAGATATTAATGTGCATGTTTAACTTAGCATTATTTCTATGATACCTTCCCTCAATACATCAAAGTGTTTTCCCTTAATATTCTGTAGAAAACTGTTAGCTCGTGCATTAATGATTCTTCCCATATCAATTGTGCATATACTTAGTCAAATCCATCATAAAAATTTGGTGTATCACCTAGTTTTAATTATTTTACAACCATCTTTTACCCTTAACCCCAGAAAATCAATTTAGGATACATCAATAAGGAACCGACCTTGATACTGAAGACTCACCTCAAAATAGGTATACCCACAGAGCTGAGTTGTTTCCATTGTGTCTATGAAAGATAGATAAAATTTTCAAATCTTAGAATACCTGCAGCCATCTCTCTATAGGGTGCACTTTCAAGAGATAACAGGTTTTGGCATGCTTGGTGGGAGAATGAATCAGATCTACACGCAAGTTACAAATATCTAAAACAAATCTACACCAAGTCAAGAGTTACTTTTAGGACAGCCATCTGCATAACAATTTATTCTAATTATTTAAATATATTTTTGGTGACTTCATTAAACTGATATTTGACCAGTATTGCAGCATGTTCCACCTAAAGTGACTACAAGATCATCAGTAAGAGGAATTCATTCTAAGTTTATTTCTTTACCTTTGTATTTTGCAAGAAGGAGAAGAGTTAGTAATACTTTACCATATAAAAGGGTTGGTTTTGAAAACCCTCCTCCTAATATTCCTTCACCACGTATAAATTTCTCTATTCATATACCAATTTTTCCAATGGCTATTCAAGCACCTAGGAATTTTGTAATCTGTTGTCACCGAATCACACCCCTCGAATGGCCTAAGAATGAATCACGACATCTGGTGTGATTGGGACACATGGGATCACCTCTCAAGATGTGGGACTTGGGATCAAGGAGAACCTCCCAGGAGAAGGCCGATTCCTCTTCCTAAACTAAAGACAATACTACTTCTAATGCAAGAAAAATGGCTAACTCATTAAGTTCGAGCACCATCCAAATGGGAATGAGGGATAATAGATAGTGAGCCCTTGGGAACATTTCATGGTGATAAATAAGGTCGACCAATGTCTAAGCCAGCTCATTGAAGATATGAGATTGAGTTTACAAAGGCCAAGCTCACCGTGAAAGTATCTCATGTTATCATGAAGAAATTTGGATGCTCGGGGAAGGAAATAAACTCAGTGTGGGAATTTAGGAGATAGTGAAGTGATCTCAGCTGCATGATCTTAGAGGTAAGCTTTGTGTATGCTCGACATGAGTTGGGAGGCAAGCTTGATTTGCAGTGAGTATCTCGAGATCGAACCCAATGTGTAAATCATTCAAATAGGATGAGTTATGGTTACGTCACTTGACATTAGAGATGATCGGTTTAGTACAGAAATAAATTGAGCTCGTTGGTGATGGATTTGCATGGTTCACATGAATCATGGAGCTTAAGTATAAGTTACACGGACATAGTGCCAACAACCCATATTTTCATGACAATGATTTAATAGGGAACTCATGTGTATGAGCTCAAAAGTAGGTGAAGGGTGTTGGTTGAGTGATAACACATACAAGGAATAGTTTACACATGAAAACATGGATTCCAAGTTCGAACATTTGGATTTTGGTGGCGTAGTGTGTGCATTCATTAGACGTAAAGTCGAAATAGTACTACGAACTTGAACCTTGAGTATGTTGTGTTAGGTGAGCCATTACGATAGGCTCAGAGTGGAAAACATTGTTTCGTAAAATATGGGGCTCGTCGTGCTCGATTAATCATTGAGGATGGAGTGATAATGAGGGAATGCATATTAGGATTTGGTAGAACTCAAGATTGATAATGGAGCCAGAGAACCGACTTTACTTAAAGTGGTAGGCATGAAATCAGTCAAGGATAAAGAATAGTCATCAGATTGAAATTAGTGTAGATGTATTTGAGAGCTATGGATGGCTTCGGGAGGTAGTTTTTTCGAAAACATGGAACAATGAGAAACTCTCGCAGATGGAATGGAAATTTGACCAAATTAATGGAAGGTGTTCGGATGAGAGACTCATTAGAAATAGACTTTAGGTGAACGATCATACTATTCAAATGAGGAAAATAACATCGACATAATTTTTGTTGGAATCATGATGAAGCAAGTGTAGTTTGAGATTTGATCTTAGAGTTCAGAATATTGCAGAGAAAGAGCTAGGCACATTTGAAATTTTATTTCAGATTTTTATTTCGGAGTTTTGTTTCAAAATTTTGGATTTTTTTGGGTCAGAAACATTGGGAGAGATGAATATCTCTGAAGCCTGAAACTTTGAAACTCTGAAATTTTGGGTTTTCAGTATTCGGAGTTTATGTCTTTTGAGGTTTGAATAAATTGGAGTTTGGAGTTCGGGGATAGTTGGCGAGTCGTGATGAGACAGAGTTGGGTTACGATTCACCAGGAGGGTCATAAGTGGCATTAAAGCATGATCAAGTGAGTCATTCACCATGATATATGGACAATTTTTGGTTGATCACTGAGAAAATCAATGTAGAAATCTTAGACCGAGTGACTTGGCGTGTATTCTATGTGGTTAGGTCAAACAAGTGAGATCAGTGAGTGATGAGCTCGTAGAACTTGGGGATCTATAGAATCAACAAGGTGATCACTAATGGAAGCCAATTCATGATGATCTCATGGAATTGAGCCAAAGGTAGAGATCCATATAGATATGAAGACATTGCCGAGAGTGATGCACCATTTAAGCCAAGTCGAGTAGGATTCGCGGCAAAATGTTTCATTTCTCATCTCAATGCAAAGGAGCTAGGCTCGATTATGGTGAACTCACAAAACTTTAAAAGTGAAAAAGGTGCTCAGAATTCATTTTGGTCACGCCAGTGTGGAACTCCTTTTGGTCTCAAAGACAGGGAGCTCTTTTGAATAGCAGCTCATCATGAATGGAGTAGAGTTAGAGATGGTTGGAGCTTTTTTCCTCGGCAAGATGCTCGGTACTTAGGGTGGTCGTAGCGGTGTAAAACCATTTTGGTTATAGTTAGCTTTCAGGAAGACTCGTGGAGTTCATGGAGTAGAGGAGGAAAGTAGATCGTGGAGCGGCAAGCTAATGGAGGAACTCACCATGGTTGCATCGGTGGTGAGATGTTGTGGGAACTTAGAGTATATGGAGAGCTCATAAAGGAGCAACACATAATATCGAGATGGAGCATAGTTGAAATTCCAAGCTTTTGTAGAACATGCATCCGAACTTCAATGGATCAGATGAAACTTTTGGATATTTTAAGTAGTGGGGGTCTAGGAGAGTGTAGCTTGGATGAGAGCTAGTCTAGCTGATGGATTCTTCGTGTTGGAGATACATGGAATTCATGTCAAATCCGATAGATGGGTATCAAAAGAAGCTCGATCAAGCTCATAAAGACTAATTTGAGATAGTTTGAATAGCACCGGGTATGATGGAATCGAGCTTGGTGAGTTTAAACAGTGTTAAAGTTGAGCTCCATTCCTCCAACTCGTGGAGCTCAGTTGGTCCTTGGTGCCTCGGCTAATAAGGAAAAATCTCAGTGACGGTGGAGGCATTTCAGGCTCATGGACCTCAACGGTTGACTCGAGAAGAGACTCATCGGTGGATGTGTTTAAGAGGTCATTGTGGGGTCTCGGGTTGCATCAGTCAATGAAGGAGCCTTGTTTCAGAAAGAGCTCGTTGGTTTGGGGTTTGGCGAAAAGATTGTAGAGATGGGCATAGCTTGGTAGGTGAGTCTCGTGTTGTTTAAAGGGAGCTTGGTTAGCGATGGCAAGAGGATTCATGGATTGAGCTCAACTAAAGTAGCGTTAGCTCGATGTGGTAGTGGATAGTAAGGATGATGGAGTTCGTGACCAACTTGGTGAGTTAGCTTGGTGAGCCAACCACTAAGTTGGGCCATTTTTTTGGTTTTTCCCATTATCACAAACTGGTAAATAGGGGGCCTAATATTATTTTTTATTAATTTAATATTTTTATTTAAATATTTTAAATAATAATATTTATTATTATTATTTAAATATTTTATTTAAATATTATTTTAATTAATTGTGAAGACTATGTCAACAGCACTAATTGCACATGATGGAGCCTTTTTAGGGGTTCAACCGAATGTGATAAATGATACATCATGTACCTTCAATTTAGGAAGGATAAATTATGACTCCTTCTCTCCTCTCTCTCATTTTCTTCTATAAATGTAAATTCAAAGTTCATTCAAAAGGGTTCCAACCAGTGGGTTCCAACAGGTCTCACTAGTGGAAGTGTTAAACATTTATAAGCTTCCCCTTTCTTTACAAGCTGAGATGTTGTGATTTGTAGGATTTTCAAGCCTTTCTTCTAAAATTGTAATGGAAGCCTCTCCCTTTTAACTGATGTAATGATGTTCTGTGCAAAGTCCTTAAAGTAAAGAAAATTATGCTTTTTGATCATTTATATGTCCTTTTCATGATTTTTTTGCTTCTACTTGTCTCTCGTCATGTTTTCAGGTGAACTGTGCAACCAAGGTTTCTCTTGCAAGTTTGGGAGGTCATTGTGCTTATACAAGATTGAAGTATTGTATGTAAAAGTGACTTTGTAATTCATGTAATTCTTCCTCATGGTCATCTCTCTTCATCGAGAAGCCGGAATTTTGTCTAGCGACACCCTTTCTCGGTGCATCACCACTTCAAGTATAGGTTGTATTTCCTTGAAAATATCTTTCCCTAACCCCATGAAATGTTAGCATAATGGGACTAGTTAGCCATTTTTCTTGCATTAAAAGTAGTGTTGTGTTTAGTTTAGGAAGAGGAATCCAGCCTTCTCCGGAGGTTCACCTCGAACCCAAGTCCCATAGCTTGAGAGGTGATCCCATGTGTCCCAATCACACCGAATTTTGTTGTTCATTCTCAAGCCATTTAGGGGGTGTAGTGATTTGGCGACAACATTTTTTGGCATGCCCGATGGGACAAGAGGCACGTATTTCATAGGTGTGCGTATTGTGTTCACTTCATTTCATTAAGTTGTTGTTCTCTTAGTGAAATTTTAACCTTGGGAGGTATACCCAAGCACAACTACTAACTCCATTGGTCTAAGTACGCTACTGTCTGTGTTGAAGACCTTCATTTTACCCATTTTCTATCTATTTCTTCTTCCATATCTTTCCATTTTCTCCCATTTACAAAGTGTTAGAATCATGGCTTCATTTCCACAGTGGGATTCCTACTTCCAACAGTAGCACTTTCCATCTTCAAGCTATTACAATCCACCTCCAAACCAATTTCATGATGAGTATCATTTTGAGTAGGTATGTCCACATGAGCAAGACACGGATCAATTTGGTTATCCACCAGGATGGGGGATACCGAAGAACAATGGCATGCATATTATGGAATCTATTTTACACCTAAAGAAGATCACTTGTAGAAGAAGGTTCGTGAGTTAGAGTATAACATGATGCAAATAAGGATCAATTAAATGACAAAGGCAGCCTAAATTGGCTTTATAATTCCATACCCATGGACTGGCCCTATACCATGTGAGCTTAGCCCTCAACAAAAGCTTCAATTCATAATCAAGATGATGATTCAAGTTGGAGAATGGATCAAGAAAAGAGACATTCATGAATGTAATTCTAGTCAATCCTATCAATAGGAGGTCCCTGCATTACCACCTTAAAACCCTCTTCCCATGTTTCCATCCATGCAGTTGGAACTTGAACCCCATAGTCCTAACCTTCAAGTTGCTACCCCTGAAGTGGAATCCATAACTTCATCATATATTCCTCCTTTCCATCATGAATCTTCCATGCCTCATTCTTCTAAAGTTTCCTCTTTTCTATAAGAGCCATCAAGATAAGAGAATGAATCTCTTTCTCAAACAAAGTGAGGGAATAAGTTAAATCCCAACCCACCCCTCCTCTTATATTCCTAAATCCATTTTGGGAGGAGCATTATCAAGAAATGAGAAAAAGGGAGGAGTATATGGTTGAAGAGAATAGAAAAGGAGAGCATGTAGATAATCTGAAGGAATGGGCTTAAAAACTTAACATCAAGCAAAATTTGTTCCTGACTGAACCTCTACAAAAGTTGAAGCTCAAGAATAAGCAAGACAAACTAGTTTTGTACCAAAAAAAATCTAGAGTTGAACAAAGAGGACCAGTAGTCTATTTTTTTAGAATGTAGTATTCATGTTGGCTCAATTCCATCAGAGGAGTTGAATTACCAAAGGTGTAAAAATTAGCAACACGATAAAATGTGCAAGTTGAAGAGGAAAGAATTTAAAGTGTACAAGTTAATTCTAATGAGTGCAATGATTGTACTTATCATGCATGTCAAGAACTTTCTGCACTTATGGAGCATTGTAGCAACTTTCTAACATCATCATTGAATGCAATATCTGATCCTAAGCAAATTTCTTTCCATGGTAGATTCAAAAGTTTCAAATGTAGATTGTACCATGCAAGAGGTTTTAGATTCTTCCCCTTCATCTTTTCAATACTATTTTTTCATAGATGAATTTGATCTTGAAAATTTTATTTTGAATACAAGGAAGGTCATGAAGAGACAACTACTAATTCTGGAAACATCATTAGGGAGGTTGAACCCTTTGAAATTTTGGAGAACAAAGAAGAAAATTTTCTATCAAATTTGGAGGAGAATTTGGATGCAGAAGAGCCTCTATAAATACCCATTTCTTGAGCACATGTAGTTTCATGTTATCCCCTGGAATTGGAAGACTTAGATCATCTACAAATTCATTGAATGAAGAAGGAAAGGAGCATGGGAGGAACTAAGTCAACTTTGAAGATTTTGGGAGAAGATGATATTATCAAGATTTTTTTACTTTCAATTGTGAAGTCAGACTTGTTTGATGGAAAAGTGATGGTGGAAGAAAACAATGGAGGTTGTGCTTCCCTTAACATTCCTCAAAACCACAGCTGAAAGGATTTGATCTTGCAGGTTTCATGTTGGATGAAGACGTTAGAGTTTGTGAACAAATTTCCCTTTAGATTAAAGTGGAACTTATATATGATCAGTATGCTTCAAACACTTGCAAGACTTTCCAAAGTAACTTCATTTGAAGTTGTAAATGGTCCAAAGTAGATGCATGTCATGGAGGAACTTCTTGTTATCAAAGAAGGAAAAATAAATGGAGAGGACATCATTTCAAGTACATTTTGTTTAGAAGGTAGAAGATCGATTGTTTATAAATGTGGGACAAGAGGGAAATTAGGTAATGAATATTCAAGGATGTGTTCAACAAGACTTTCGTGTAAAAATTGAAGTTTAGAAAAGAAAAATATTCAACAGTTTACACCATGTCCTATCATTTAGTTACGGCTTCATTGAAGCTAGAAGAGAAACCAGAACCAATCACATTCACTTCAGAGTGTGAGGATAAGTTTCAAAATTATGAGGATCAGTTGCAATGTTTCTACGAGACAAATTTTGAATGACTAAAAGAGGAATTATTTCTCTTTCTAGTTGATTTCTCAGTAAACCAAGTGGAGGATTGGGCTTGTTTCAATTTTGCACTCTCATTCTCAGCAATGTCCATTATCACATCATTTGCATGGAAATCCATTATGAGGAAAGGAAGCTATTTTGCACAACCAATTGCAAGGTTTGTTTAGCTCACCTATGCTTCTAGTTAGTGTAGGGTAGTATAGGTTTGTTTTTAGCAAAATAAGTGCATTACACACCCTGCATGTTCCAATTGGGGCATGTATGGTTTTTAGTTGTTGTGTGCATCTATTTTCATTATCGCTCTTGTGTGGTTCTACACATTGTATCATTCCTGGAAGTTTATTAGGATAAGGAAGGTTCAAAGATCTATTTTCAGTCAAAATTATGCAGTGTTCCATAGTTTCCAAGTGTTCATCAGATTTAGTATACTTCATGCTTAGCATTCAAGGGAGATCCAAGATCAACAATGCTTAAGGATTTAGGATGCATCAAAGAGGATCAAATTAGTTTTAGATTGAAAAATATTGACTCCATGCCCAATGGATGACTTAAGGCTACCGAAATCATGCTTAGCAAGAAATCTTCCCGAGAGGTTGCCAAAAATGTTGTCAATTTTTACCCTCTTGGACAAAAATTGACAATTCCCTATAATATCACGGGTTCTAAGCTAAACACTTAGACACATGAGCTTGGTATCATGTAGAAGGGTATTGTATTAGCTTGGGTAAGCTTGTGGATGGCTCAAGGAGATAGGATGATCACTACTCAAAAGGTGACTTGGTAGACAACTCGGGCATGGTGAGGTTTCTAAAGATTTGGGAGACAAAAATCGAGTTGAGTTGAACTCGGTCGATAAGAGAACAATATCAAAGTCATCCGAGTCATGCAGAGATGGATGTGGAAGGAGTTCGTGATGGCGATTCCACGGTGGTTGAAGGAGTGTATGTAATTAAAGTAATGTTGATGGTGAATCACATGCACACATAAAAATGCAGAGGGTTTACTCAAAACCTAATCTAACTTGCCAAGGAGACAGGGTAAGAAGATGCATAAAAATAAACCTAAACTAACAAAGGTGATGCACCGAGGAATGAAGAACACCTGTCTTGCCAATAAACACAAACCATTAAAATGCAATGCAAGATCATGCACAGATAACCAAAATTGTAGTGAAAGATCAAGAGGATGCAAATAAACACAGAGAGGGTTGAGAATCATCCACATACATGCATTATTTTGCTCCAAAGATTGATACAATACACTACAAAATGCCAAGAGGCAAAGTTGCATTACAGTTTTAAATGGGAGGTTTGAACTCCACAAATTCACCTGCCAAAGAGAAGAAGGGAGGGGCAAAACAAGAATGTCCAACCTTTAGAAAGAAGCCCCTCCTTACAATTTATAGGAAGAATGAGAGAGGAAAAGAGAGAGGAATTCCAAATCTACCCCAACCACCTCTAGGTTACATTTAATTCATCTCATTATGGTGGTAGGTGAGAACCCTAGCAAACCCAAAAAGTGGCGAACTGTATTTTGCATTTTTAAGAATTTTTCTCACCCAATTAAAGATATCTAGTCATAGTTGGATAGAGGACCTCGTAAGCTTTTTGAAAAGTCCAACTTGCATGAATCCGAGCCCCGTGAAAAGTTATGGCCATTGAATATCTCGGTCGTGGTCTCGCTTCTCGTCAATGCTCAAAATGTGTCGCCTCCCAAGATGCGCCTGGCGCATCCATCCTTATGTCAACATACTCTTTATGTGCACCAAGGCATGAATTTTTTCATGTCGAAACACCTTATGTCATGTGCCCTTTACCTCGCGCCAAGGTGCGAATCCTTCATGTCGACACCTTATGTCGCACTTTTTACCGCGCCAAGTGCACGAATTTTTCATGTCGACACCTTTGTCATGCGCGCCTTTACTCGTGCCAAGGCATGAATTTTTCATGTCGACACCTTATGTCATGCACCCTTTACCTGTGCCAAGGGGCATAAAATTTTTTCATGTCGACACCTTTTGTCATGTGTGCCTTTACTCGCGCCAAGGCGCGAATTTTTCATGTCGACACTTATGTCGTGCATGCGCCCTTTACCTCGCGCCAAGGTGTGAATTTTTCATGTCGACACCTTATGTCATGCACCCTTTACCCGTGCAAGGGCATGAATTTCTTCATGTCGACACCTTTATCGTGTGCCCTTTACCTCGCGCAAGGCATGAATTTTTCATGTCGACACCTTATGTCGTGCGCCTTTACTCGCGCCAAGGCATGAATTTTTCATGTCGACACCTTATGTCATGTGCCTTTACCCGCACCAAGGGTGAATTTTTCATGTCGACACCTTAGTCGTGTGCCCTTTACCCGCCAAGGTGTGCAATGTGAACTTATTCATGCACCCTTTCTTGGAGTTTTCTTTATTTCATATTTTATTCCCATATCTACCCGAGGGGGAAGATATATACAACAATTTGGTGACTCAACGGGATCACCTGCCTGCTAGGTAGAAGATCAGTGGCCTTTTAGCAATCCATTGGGCATGGAGTCATAAGCAATAACCTGAAACCAACTTGATCTCTGATCCCGAGCCTGATACCGCAACTCCTTCTTCGAGAGCATGCTGAACTGTAGAAATTCAACCTGAGAGCAACAAAACTTGTGCCAAAGCACTTAGGGAAATTGAAACCTAACTACAACAAGACAATGTGCATACGCACTTAGAGGAATTGAAATCTAGGCTAATATTTACAAGGGTAAACCTTTTCCTTTTAGTAACAATGTTTAAGATAGATTCCGTTAACCGGAATCGGGAGTTCTTCTCCATCCAATGTAGACAATTGGAAGGCATTACTACTTTTACATCCCGTGACCATGTAGGGGCCACTCCAAATGGCATCAAACTTGGAATGCCTTCCTGGTTTTGCCCGATCTGCATCCCATTTTAGAACTAGGTCCCCTTCCTGGAAGGTCCTTGCTCTTGCCTTCTTATCAAACCATCTTTTTACTAAGGCCTGATCCTTTTCAATCATCAGAACTGCATGTTCTCTTATTTCTTCCAATTCCATCAACTCTACATACCTGGCCTCCATTGGTTCGAACTCATAACTCCAATCGCTTCATGAGCTCCAATGTCGGGCAATTCTAATGATATAGGCAACACGCTCTTTCCCATAGACCAACTTGTAGGGAGAATTACCTCGTAGATCTCTTTGTGTTATCCCCGTCAGCCCATAATGCTGATTTTAGCTTGGTATGCCATGTCCTTTGGTTTTCATCCAGAGTCCTTCTGATGATTCTTAGCAAATTCTTGTTCGTGGACTCTGCCTATCCATTACCCTGCGGGTAATAATTTGAAGAGGTGCTCAAATAGATTCCATTCTTGACAGCCCATTCTATTCTGTAATCTTGGAACCTATGAATGCCAATGCATTGTCTGATATGATAGTGGCCGGCACACCGAACCTGGTCACTATTCCTTCATAAAAGTCTAGTATGTTAGACTCATTTGCTTCTTTGAGCGCTACTGCTTCGGTCCACTTGGTGAAATAGTCCGTTGCCGTGAGAATCCACTTGTGGCCTTGGCTTGAGTTTGGATTTGATGACCCCGATGAAGTCCAATCCCCATTGCATAAATGGTTGGTCAACCAAAATTGGGTGCAATGGAAGTGCTGCTAGTCTTTCTTTTCCCGTGAAGAGTGCACATTTCTTGCACTTTCTTATCCATGTATATAGCTATTCATCGAACACCTGTGGGCCAATAATACCCTGCCTTCATTATCTTGAGAGCTGTTACTCATGGGGAAAAATGTCCTCCAGAATCTCCATCATGAAAATCTTGTAACACCCTCTCAATTTGACCTGTCCCAATGCACCTCAATAGAACTCCATTGATGTCTTTTTAAACAAAACACCATCAACAAGCACATATGGAATGGCTTGTAATCTAAAGTATCTCCTTTTTGCTTTGCTCATTTCTGGAGGGCATAGGCCTACCTGTAGGAAGTGTATCATATTCTGAGTCCAACAAGGAGTGGGCACATCATCATTTTCCTGTTCTTGACCATCCTGTAGTACCAAGACAGTCTCTTTTTCATCACCTACTTCAACTTGCCGACTCAAAGCTAGTTGTTCACATAGTCCTTTTCCACGTACTAGTTTTGTGACCTTGATCTCGATGTCATATTCCATGACACGAGTTATCCATCCTGCACGTTTCTCATTCAGATCCTTGTTTAGAAGGAAGTCCTTGACTCCCGCATGAGAGACCAACAATTGGATCTTGTTGTTTGAGACTAGGTGCTTGAATTTCTTTAAGCTCCCGATCACCGCAAGGACATGCTTTTCAATGAAAGAGAGTACCTAGTTTCGTATTCCTCCAAGCCTCGATCAAGAAAGCAATCGGTTGTTCTAATCCTTTTTTTTGTGCTGTACCAAGATTGCAGAAATTGTGTCTCCACCACCAAAGGCATATAACATGAAATCCTGGAGAAGTCTGGATCGACGAGAGTCGAGCTTGAGATATAGCCTCTTTTATTGCCTCAAAACTTGCCTTGCCTTCGATGTCCACTTAAATGTCATGCTCTTTTTCAACATCACGTTATTGGCTTTACGAGAGCTGCAAAGTTTGGAACAAACCTATGGACAAAATTGATCCTTCCCAAGAAGCTTCAAGAGCCTTCTTGTGACTGGCAATGGCAACGCTCGAATTGCTTCAACTCTTTCTCGGGTCAATCGTCAATCCCTCCTTTCAAAACAATATGGCCTAGAAGTTTTCCTCGTGAGCCAAGAATATGCATTTTTGGGATTCAATGATACCCCAAATCTTCTACACCTCTCAAATACCGCCTCAAATGAAAGAGGTGATCCACTACATTTTTGGAGAATACAAGTGATGTCATCAAGATATATCGTAACTATTTTATTGATCAACCCCTTGAATGCCATATCCATTGCCCTTCGAAAGTGGCTCCAAGCATTTGATAGCCCAAATGGCATCTTCAGTAGGCATAGGTGCCCCATTTGGTGGTGAAAGCCATCTTGAATCGGGTCATCTTTCACCATTACCCGATTATACCCCGAGTAGCCATCTAGAGAGAGAATCTCTCCGAACCGGATACCACTTGCAATATTTGTTCCATCAAGGAAGTGGGTAATGGTCTTTGAGAGATGCCCTGTTGAGGTCTCATAAGTCCACACACAACCTGATTTCTCCACTCTTCTTCCTGACCGGAACCAAGTTTGCAACCCAACTTGAGTGCTTGATCGGGAATATAATGCTTGCCTCTATTAGCTTGTTTAGCTCTTTCTTCATTAGAGGCTCAATGTGAGGGTTGACTGGTCTCTGCTTCTGCCTGATGGGCTTAGCATCTGGATCCAATTCTATGGTATGTTGTGCCAACTTCGGATTGAATCCTCTCAAGTCTTCATAGCTC
Organism: Taxus wallichiana var. yunnanensis; assembly: GCA_018340775.1. Lineage (NCBI taxonomy): Eukaryota > Viridiplantae > Streptophyta > Pinopsida > Cupressales > Taxaceae > Taxus > Taxus wallichiana. The sequence goes on along the minus strand of CM031240.1, from coordinate 714,676,177 downwards.
CAAGCGAAGACATCTGGAAATTCTTGGCAAAGCTGTATGAAATCTGATTTCTCCTGCTCAATGGCCACTTTACCAATTTGAAGTGTTTTGCCTTCCCAACTAGAATTGGCTCTGAATCTTCTCTCTTGACCTGTATGTTAGCCTTTTCCTTACGGAACTCGGTCGTTAGGGTCAAGATAGACTCCAATGTTACTAAACCCTTGGGAAGCTTGTTTGTCCGCAAGCCTGCACTACTTGATCCCATATCATCGCTGCTCTAGTCTCTATCCCGATTCCTAGCTGAGAATTCAGCCTCTTCTTGTAAGAAATTGACGATCTGTTGATCATTCTCAAACACCTGCCAGCTTGTGTTATTATCTAGAATTGCTGGCCTCACAATCACATGGATATGTGGTTGTGTTTTTTCCCTTCTGATGTTGTCAACCACATCAAACGTTGCTCCAACTGCTGCGAGCCTATCCGGCTTCATTTTTCTTCCTAGGTATGGACACGATGTTGAAAGCTTCAAAATCCTCAACGAGGTCCCATACCCTATTCTTGTAGTTCTTCAGCAGGTCATTCTTTGTAGCATGTTGTCCCCTGACTTGATTGATGATTAGCTCGCTATCCCCGAACACCTGCAAGTTCTTTATGCCCTTTTTCCCGCCCAATGAAGTCCATGAATCAAGGCCTCATATTCAGCTGTGTTGTTTGAACAGGAAAACTAGAAATGGAAAGCTGAATAATATTTGATGCCTTGAGGTGAAACAAGCATAGCTCCTCCTCCTGCACCTTGCCTACTCCTTGATCCATCAAAAAATAACTGCCATACCTCATTGTCATCCTTATGGTCTGGTTTGGTGATGCTAGGAATAGGCTGGTTTTCTTCATGTATGCAATAGACTCCTAGCTCAGATTCTTCTATTTCTTGGTAGGGATCAAAAGCATGTACCTTGCTTGCCCATTCATCAAGAGTCAAATCTGGGATGCTTCCAACTTTGGTGTCAGCTTCATCTGTGCTTTGATAATCTTCTTGATCAAATGCTGAATAGTTGGCATTGATTTGGCTTGGAGTATGAGGCTCAATATGAAAGTTTGCAATTGGTTCAGATCTGATTGTGACCTTAGTACCATATCTTGTTCTGAACAACATGTGTGACCAATCAACAGATAAGTAGCCTCCAATTCTAGCTGTGAAATCCCTTGATAAGCATAGGGCAAAGAGTGGTGGCAAATCTATCACTGACACATCTTGCAAAATGGTAACGTTGGGGCATGCATGCAAGGTAAGATTCAAACCTTTAATCACTCCCACCATTGCTACTGCTGTCCCATCCAATTGCACTACCCCTTTGATATGACTTCATATTGAGACCCAAACTGATCGCCTATTTGCTTGGGCATGACAGTAACTACTTGCCCCTAATCAATCATGCAATTGTGTACTAGTTTATCCCCAATGATTAATGAAACATAGAATGGAGGGGGTTTCAAAACTTTACCTTGTTGTCCTCCATGATTCCCTTCAGGCTGAGCAGCATTTGTGAGGACATTCTCTTGCATATGGACTTGCTGGTTCAAGTTGACCAATTCTTCATGGCAGCTTGTAGAAGATCTCTTTGGCCCCGGGATGGATAAAGATTCCCACATTGATATATTCACATTTGTCTTCTTCATTTGATCAATGATGCTAAATGGGGATGAAACATCTCTTTGTTGTCCTTTAGTCCAGTGCACATTCCTTTCTTGTGCATGGGCAGCAACAACCGGCATTTGAGTTGGTTTAGAAGGTGGTTTGGGCTGTCCTCGCATGTTTGGAGCTGTATTTTTGCTTACCAACACCTTGTGGAGTGATGGAAGGTCAGAGATCACTGGAGCCAATGACCGCCCTTCACCAATATTCCTCTTCTTTGATCTTGTGTTAGCTGCTACACTCGAGAAATTGTTTGATTCATGCCACAAAAATCCTCCCGCCTTGCCAATTCACAAGTGCGGTATCATTTGGAGCCGTGTTTTGCCGAGATGTCCCTTGTTGCTGATTTGTTTTCGACTCACTTCACCCTCTACGCCGCAGTAGTTGTCACCATCAAGGCTTGGTTCAAAGCACCATCAAGCACATAGATTGGTTGTGAGGTTCATTGCATGGGAAACACCAATCATACTCTTGAGCTATGTTGTTTTGCATTGGCACTAATGCTTTAGAAGTAGATGCAACATTGGGGTTATAGGGCTGAAATGGTCTATTGGCGGGAGGCCTTACTTGGCTTTGATTTGCAGCTGGATTGGGTGGCCTATTGGGCTGGTATGGTGGCCTAGCCTAGGTACTCGAGCTTGAGGCTGATAGAAGGTCTAAAGCACTTTGAGCTTTGCTTCTTTGATAGTCACCACTCATTTCCAAGGTTTTGTAATTGTTTCATAACCTCTTGGAGTTCATTTGAAGCACTAGAGGATGAAGTAGAAGTTTCATTTGAACTTTGATTTCTAGGAGTGGGAATAGGAGCCAAAGTGGGTGTTTGACTAGTGCTTGGATTTTCTAAGTTTGGATACAAGGGCATGGGAGGCCTAGAGGAGCCACTTACAACCTTGAATAAGAAGTTTTCAGCCCTAATGGCAATGCTATAAGCAAAGCAGGTAAGGTTGTGCCTCCCATAGATTGAATTAACATAGAAATATCATAATTCAAAGCCTTAAGATAATATAGAAAAGCACCTTCAGCTGTTGGCCTAACGGCCACTGGAATCCTATCCCAAGACCTTTGAAATCTGAAGTTGAAGTCAGTCAGCTACTCATTGGGAGCTCTCTTGATAGTTGTCAATTGTTCTAGTAGAGACAAATTGTCTCCTTTTCTCCAAACGCTCATGGAGAACTATGCATAATTGATTCCAATTTTGGATAGAACCAGCTCCAAGGCTCCTAAACCATTGCAATGCCTTCCCTTTGAATGAAGATGCCAGCAATTTGACAGCAACATCCATTTCATTTATCTCATGGATTGCACAAACGTTAGCAATGTCTTTGACATGATCACCAGGAGTGGTATGATTTTCTCCGTGAAAATGGAATGTTCTTCAATGCTGCAATTGGAACTGGATTTTGTGCATCGAGGGCAAGTGGGTCACGCTGCAAGTGAAATTGACAAAGGGATTTGGTGGTAGATGTGCCATTATGATTGGCCTAAGAACCCTTGTTGATGTGAGAAAAGGTCTACTGTGTGGAGGTGTAGACAAAGTCCGTTAGGTGGAGATGGTGATCTTCGTGGTCTCTTCTTCCTCTCCTTCCTCTCGCCCGGTGATAGCCGTAAGTGGACAAATAACCCCTCTTCTCGAGTATCGACCCGGTTCGAATTCTTCTCATGCCCGGGAAACTTTTGCTGCTATACCACTCGAATTCTATCCCTTCGAGTCACCTGATGTGTTAGATAATGAGCCTCAAAAGGCTAGATTCTCGCCAAGTTACACACCAAACTCCGACAATATTAAAATAGAATTTAAAACTTTGAAGGACCCGAAAGATATAGTTCTTCAATTGTTATATCGGTTTTGTTGTGCAACTACTAATCCCCAAAAGGTACAGGGAAAACTTAGGTCATGTAAGGCAACTTACAAAACCTGAAATACACCGTGTGGAACTTGGGACATGCTCAACACCTGGGAAAACCTGAAATACTAAAAACCATGAAATTTTGAAAGTCAAAATCTCAAAAATCTAAGAATACCCTTTTGAAGATTATCCCCGATCTATCAACTGGTGAAATTTTGACTTGTTTTGAGCAAGTTAAGCCCTTGAAAATTGATTTCAAAGTTCAGCCTGGAAGGTGAAAAATCTGAAATTGTAAAACCTGCAATTTTTAGTCCAAATTTCTTGAAAATTCCTTCAAATCTTGTGGAATGACCTCTTGGTCCCACCGGCATGCCAAAAAAACTATTGATGGTGAATCACAACACCCCGAATGTCGCAACTCGATGGGTTGAGACTCTCAAGTGCAGGATCAGCATAACATGGAGCTTTTCCCAAGTGTGGGACCTTGTGAATCGGGAAAGCTCTCCAGATGAAGGCCGGTTCCTATTCCTCTATTCAGATGCACACATAAAAATGTAGAGGGTTTACTCAAAAACCTAATCTAACTTTCCAAGGAGACAGGGTAAGAAGATGCATAAAAATAAACCTAAACTAACAAAGGTGATGCACCGAGGAATGAAGAACACCTGTCTTGCCAATAAACACAAACCATTAAAATGCAATGCAAGATCATGCATGATAACCAAATTTGTAGTGAAAGATCAAGAGGATGCAAATGAACACAGAGAGGGTTGAGAATCATCCATATACATGCATTATTTTCTCCAAAGATTGATACAATACACTACAAAATGCCAAGAGGCAAAGTTGCATTACAGCTTTTAAATGGGAGGTTTGAACTCCACAAATTCACTTGCCAAAGAGAAGAAGGGAGGGGAAAAACAAGAATGTCCAACGTTAGAAAGAAGCCCCTCCTTACAATTTATAGAAGAATGAGGAGAGGGAAGAGAGAGGAATTCGAAATCTACCCCAACCACCTCTAGGTTACATTTAATTCATCTCATTATGGTGGTAGGTGAGAACCCTAGCAAACCCAAAAAGTGGTGAACTGTATTTTGCATTTTTAAGATTTTTTTCTCACCCAATTAAATATATCCTAGTCATAGTTGGATAGAGGACCTCGTAAGCTTTTTCGAAAAGTCCAACCTGCATGAATCCGAGCCCCGTGAAAAGTTATGGCCATTTGAATATCTCGGGTCGTGGTCTCTGCTTCGTCGCTCAAAATGTTGCCTCCCGAAGATGCATCCATCCTTATGGCGCATCCATCCTTATGTCGACATAAGGCGTGAATTTCTTCATGTCGACACCTTATGTCTTGCCCTTTACCCGCGCACCAAGGCACAAATTTCTTCATGTATGACACCTTTTATGCACCCTTTACGTGCCAAGGTGTGAATTTCTTCATGTCGACACCTTATGTTGTGCACCTTTACCTGCGCCAAGGTGCAAATTTCTTCATGTCGACACCTTATGTCATGCGCCCTTTACCCTTTACGTGCAAGGCATGAATTTCTTCATGTCGACACCTTATGTCGTGTGCCCTTTACCTACGCCAAGGTGTGAATTTCTTCATGTCGACACCTTATGTCGTGCGCCCTTTACTTGCGCCAAGGCATGAATTTCTTCATGTCGACACCTTATGTTGTGTGCCTTTACTTGTGCCAAGGAAATTTCTTCATGTCGACACCTTATGTCGTGTGCCCTTTACCTGCACCAAGGCATGAATTTCTTCATGTCGACACCTTATGTCGTGCGCCCTTTACCTGTGCCAAGGCATGAATTTCTTCATGTCGACACCTTATGTCGTGCACCCTTTACCTACGCCAAGGTGCGAATTTCTTCATGTCGACACCTTATGTCGTGTGCCCCTTTACCTGCGCCAAGGTGCGAATTCCTTCATGTTGACACCTTATGTCGTGTGCCCTTTACCTTCTGTTATTCCCATATCTACCCGAAGGGGAAGATATATACAACAAGTAACTTAATATGAGTTGGAATCCTAAAATGTGTATAAGCTTGGTAAAAATCCAAGGCGTATGTCTTCTTGGCCCTATTAGGAAATTTTCATTTTGCATCGACAAGATATTGAGATGGCTTTGTTAGAAAATAGTTAATTGCTCGATGGTTACATACATAAAATGAGTTTCAGTTTTATGATGTGTAGAATGTAGGTCATAGTAATAAAATAATGTCTATCTCAAATAGGTTTGAGCACCAACCAAATGGGCATGAGGGATAATCAGAAAGTGATCCCTTGGGAACATTTCATGTGATAAATAAGGTTGAGCAACGTCTTAGCCAACTTGCAAAACATACCAAGATTGAATTTACAAAGGCCAAGCTCACCATGAAAGTAGCTCACATTCTCATTAAGAAATCTAGATGCACAGGGAAGGAAGTAAACTCAGTGTGGGATTTTAGAAGATAGTGAAGATATCTCGGTTGCGTGATCTCAGAGGTAATCTCATTGCATTCTCTACATGAGTTGGGAGGCAAGCTCAATTTGTGGTTAGTAGCTCGAGATCGAACCCAACGTGAAAATTGTTCAAATAAGTTGAGTTATGGTTACCGCTTAACATTGGAGATGATCAATTTAGTACATAAATAAATCGAGCTCGTTGGTGATGGATTGGCATTCTTCACATGAAATCAAGCCGAAGTATAAGTTAGATGGACATGGTGCAAACATACCATATTTTCATGACAATGATTTAGTTGGGAGCTCACATGGATGAGCTCAAAGGTAGCCTAAGGGTGTTGGCCAAGTGCTAACACATACAGAGAATATTTAACATGTGAAAACATGGATTCTAGGTTCAAACAATGGGATTTCATTGGTGTAGTGAGTGCATTCATTCAGAAGTAAAGTGGGAAACAATACTATGAACTTGCACCCTAAGTATGTCATGTTAGGTGAGCCATTATGATGGGCTCAAACAGTGGAAAAATTGTTACATCAAAGATGGGGCTCATTGTTCTCAGATTAATCATTGAGGATGGAGTGATAATGAGCAAATGCATATCAAGATTTGGTAGAACTCAAGATTGATAATGAAGCCAGAGAACCAAATTTCACTTAAAGTGGTAGGCATGGAATTGGTCAAGGATTAAGAATGGTGAGCCATGATTGACATCAATGTGGATGTATCTGAGTGCTATTGATCACTTCAGGAGTAGTTTTGTTAGAAATATGGAACAATGAGAAACTCGCTTGCAGATGGAATGGAAATTCGACCAAATAAATGGAAGGTGTTCGGATGAGAGACTTGTTGGAAATATAATTTAGGTGAATGATAATACTATTTAGTGAGGAAAATAACATCGAAATGAATGTTGCGGTAGGTATCATGATAAAGCAAGTGCAATTTGAGATCCGATCTCGAGGTCGGAATATTACGAGAGAACAAGGTAGGCATAGTTGCATTTTCTTTCAGAGTTTTCTTTCGGAGTTTTGTTTCAAGAAATTCTATTTTAGAATTTCAGAGTTTTTTGGGTTAGAAACGTTGGGAGAGATGAATATCTCTCGGTTAGAAACTCAAACTCATAAATTCGTAGTTTCGTGTTTTTGATTCGAGTTTGTCTTTCATGGTTTGGAGAAATTGGATTTCAAGTTTGGGGATAGTTGGTGAGTCGTGACAAGTCCGAGTTGGGATTAGATTCACTGGGTGGGTCATTAGTGGCGTTAAAGCATGATCGAGTGAGTCATTTACCAGGATATGTGGAGGATTATTGGTTGATCATCGAGAAAATCAATGGAGAAATCCGAGACCGAGTGACTCGGTGTGTATTCGACGTGTTTAGGTCAAACAAGTGAGATCAATGAGTGATGAGCTCATAGAAGTTGGGGATCTATGGAATCAACAGGGTGATCACTAATGAAATCTAATGCATGGTGATCTCATGGATTCGAGCCGAATGAGGAGAGTCATGTAGACATGAGGAGATTTCCGAGAGTGACGTGTTGTTTAAGCTAAGTCGAGCAGGATTCGTGGGAAATTTTTTCATTTCTTAGCTCAATGCGAAGGATCCCGGCTCACTCACAGTGAATTTGGAGAACTTGGCAAGTTAAAAGGGTGCTCAAAATTCATTATTTTTGCACTAGTGTGGAAATCATTTTGGTCTCGGTGACAGGGTGCTCGTTTGAATAATGGCTCATTGTGAATGGAGTGGAGTTGGAGACGGGTGGAGATTTGTTGCCTCAAGCAAGATGCTCAATACTCGGGATGGTGGTGTGGTGTAAAACCATTTTGGTCGAGTGAGCTTGCAGCAGAAGACTCATGGAGTTTTTGAGTAGAGGATGAAAGTAGCTCGTGGAGCGGTGAGCTAATGGAGGAAATTAGTGATGGTCGGATTGGTGGTGAGATGTTATAGGGAACTCAGAGTAGATGGTGATCTCATAAAGGAGTAACACGTAATCTCTAATGGAGTGTAGTTTAAAGTCCAAGATTTTGGAGAACATGTATATGAACTTTGATAGAGCAGATCGAGATATTTGGAGATTTTAGGTGGTGGGGGTCTAGGAGAGTGTAGCTCGGATGAGAGCTAGTGTAGCCGATGGATTCATCGCATTGGAGATACATGGAATTCACTCTAAATTCGGCATATGGGTATCAAAAGAAGTGGATCGAGCTCGTAAAGGCTAATTCAAAATATTTTGTATAGCCCGAGTATGTTTGAATCAATCTTGGTGAGTTCAAATACTGCTAAAGTTGAGCTCCATTCCCTCCAACTCGTGGAGCTCGGTTGGTCTTCAGTTCCTTAGTCAATAAGGAAAGAGCTCGGTGATGGTTGAGGCACTTTGGGCTCATGGAGCTCAACGGTCGACATGGTAGAGGAATCATCGGTGGATGAGGTGAAGAGCTCATTTGGGGGACTCATTTGTGTCTAGTGAGTCAATGAAGGAACCTCATTTCAGAAAGAGCTCATCGGTTTGGGGTTCGGAGTAAAGATTGTTGAGATGGGTGCAGCATAGATGTAGGTTATTCTACGTGATGTTTGAAGGAGCTCGGTCGGTGATGGCAAGAGAATTCATGGGTCGAGCTTAACCCGAGTAGTGTCAGCTCGGTGTGGAAGTGGATAATAAGGACGATGGAGTTCAAGACCAACTCGGTGAGTTTTCTTGGTGAGCCAAACACCGAGTTGGACCATTTTTTTTGGTTTTATCCATCATCACGAACCAGTCAACATGGGGCCCAATATTAATTTTTATTAATTTATTATTTTTATTTAAATATTTTAAATAATAATATTTATTATTATTATTTATTTAAATATTATTTTAATTAATTGTGAAGACTATGTCAATAGGCATTAATTGCACATGATGGAACCTTTTAGGTGGTTCAACCAAATGTGATAAATGATACATCATGTACCTTCAATTTAGGAATGGAAAATTATGACTCCTTCTCTCTCTCTCTCAGTTTCTTCTATAAATGTAAATTGGAAGTTAATTCCAGGGTTCAAAAGGGTTCAAAAAGTGTGTTCTAATAGTTCTCATAAGTTGAAGAGTTAAAAGTTTCTAAGCTTCCTCCTCCATTTAACATGGAAGCCGAGACCTTGATGATATGTTTTGTATGCTTTTCAAAAAGCATTTCTTATAAAATTGTAATGGAAGCCTGTTCCTTTTCACTAATGTAATGATGCTTTGTGCAAAGTGCTTAAAGTAATGAAAATTATGCTTTGTGATCATTTGTATGTCCTTTTCATGATTTTGTTTCTTCTACTTCCTCTTTGTCATGTTTTCAAAAAGTGAACTATGAACCAACGTTTATCTTGAAAATTTTTGAGGTCATTCTACTTATCAAGGAGTGAAGTACTCTATTTAAAAGTGGGTTTGTAATGTATGACATTCTTCCTCAATGTCATCAATCTTCATCGGCAAGCTGGAATTTTTTCTAGTGACACCCTTTCTCTTAAAGTGCATCACCACTTCTAGTATAAGTTGTATTTCCTTGCAAATATCTTTCCCTATTCCCTTGAAATGTTAGCATAAGACTAGTTAGCCATTTTTCTTGCATTAGAAGTAGTGTTGTGTTTAGTTTAGGAAGAGGAATTTGGCCTTCTCCGGAGGTTCACCTCAAGCCCAAGTCCCATAGCTTAAGAGGTGATCCCATGTGTCCCAATCACACGTAATGTTGTGATATATTCTTAGGCCATTTGGGGGTCCAATGATTTTGACAAAATAACCTTTACTAATGGAATCCTATTAGTAATTCCAGTTTATCATGATATCCCTAATGCTACCATGGAAAGCTTGCCATCATTCACTTTTGAAAACTAGGTTACCCCCACAAAGCACATCAAAGATGTTACAACCATATGTGCAATCCATAATATAACTCATGAAGATGTGGCTTTGAAACTTTTAGATACATCCTTGAGAAAAGGACAAGTCTTGTAATGGTATAGAAATCTAGAGATTGGAAGCTTAAGAACTTGGGATGATTTAGGTGAAATTTTTAAACAGTTCCAAGATAATTAAGATCACTTGTCCCTCATAGAACAACTTTCAACTATTAGAAGAGCTCCTCATGAATTTATGTCTAGTTTCAATAAATCCTTTTGCTATAACTTGGGAAAGAATCCTAGTAAGTGTTAAGCCTCAAGCTGACCATGCTTTCCTTTATTATCTAAGAGCTTTAAACAATGATATTTCAACTATGATTCAGTCTATGGGAGGTAATACTCTTCTGGATGCTTATGAAATTGTTATAAAAGCATAAAATAGCCTTATTCAAGAAAAATTAGAACTCGGACCTTTAATACCTTTTTGGAAGATTTAGCACCTATCCCACAACCTATCACCATTGTGGAACCTGCTATTGCAGCCCCATCAAATGATGTGTTTAAATTTTTGTAGAATTTTGGGAACAAGCTAACTTCAATTGACAATAAACTTTCATTACCTAATAGAACTTATGATCTTATCAATCCCCTTATCAGCAAAACTAGAAAAATAGACTTCCTTACCAACAAAATAAAAATTATAGGCAGCCTTATCATCAAAGGAATTTTGACCCAAAGGCTCCTAGTACATCTAACACTTTAGTCGCAGTTAATATCACTAGAGAAGAGTGGTGTCAATCTTGTAATCAACCTCATTCAGATGCAAGTTTTCCGAATGATTTTATGAACATAAGTCTTGTTGCACAACCCCAAGCTTGGACATTGTTCATGCCTCAAATAGAGAGTGGGCAGCAAGATACTTAGGTCCAAAAAGCACATGAACAGAACTTAGTCATTTTTAGCAAGGATGATTTCATACGATTCTAACAGGCTCACATAAAAGTTGTTGAAAGTTGAAAACAACAAAATAGGCTTGTTCTGCCCACTATCACTGAAAAATAGTGACTACAAGTCTGAAACATCTAGTAATGTTGTTGTTCCAAAAAAAAAGAGCAAGTGTTTAGCTGCTAAAGAGTAGCAAAAACAACTAAATATTGATCCAAGAAGACATCTTATAGATGCTTCCTCATATATGTGAAAAGTTGTTGAACCAAAATTAGTTTTTGCTAAAGCCTATGCCAAAATACTTGAATCTAGTATCTAAAACTATTGTTTCTTTTAACATTGTTGATGTAGTGAAAAATCACAATGTTAACATCTCAATTGGGACACTCTAAGTATTCCAGGACAACAAGATTTACTTTCTCATGATCTTGCAAAGCTACAAATTTCTTCTAAAACAATAGAAAAGGGAGTTCAGAAAACAGATATGGTCCTTGGAATAATAGATGCAGACCATGTTAAAGAAGTTAAATGGATGGTTCAAAAAGTTTTAAATGCTCATGACATCAAAATCTACCATCATTATATTTTTCAATAATTATTGAGAACATATTGTTCATAACTACATGGTGGACAAAGACAATGGTGTAAGAAACATAGTTATGCCAAAAACAATTGCAGAAAAAATTGGGTCTGTAGTATGAAAAAAATAAAAGAGTGCTTTACAACTTGATGGAACTGCAACTAATACAGTAGGTGTCATCAAAAATTTAGAGGTAACACTGCATACTTGCCCAAATTTTTCCATTTCACAAGTTGTTATGGTTATATATTTACCTCTTTACTTTGTTATATGCTTATCTAGAGATTTCACAACAAAGATAGGAGGTTATCTCTCTTCATAAAAAAGAGTGGTCCTTATTTTTCACTACACATTATGGCATCAAGGTTACTATCAATTCAGAACCATTAGCCATATTTCACATTGAGCCTCACTCTTCCAATGTAGTAGCTAATTATTCAACCTTAGACCAGTCTGATTTTTATGATATCACTCATGTTTCAACATTAGATGGTGTTTTTGACATGTTTATGGATGAGAATACACATGAAAAACATGCTTATGATACTTTTAAATAAGTTGAAGAACATTTTTTTGGTGTGTATTGTTTTTATGAAGAAAACACACCACTTCCCTTGTTGCTCAAAATAGAAAATGCAGCAGAAGGGATTTGGAAGCTTCATTTTGATGGAGCTAAGAACAAGAAAGGAAAGGGAGTAGGTTTGATGCTGAATTCCCCAACAAAAAAAAGGTATTTCTCATCTTTGAGTCTCAAAATTTCATGCACTTATAATGTAGTTGAATACGAAGAATGAATTCATGGGTTACTTTGGGTCAGAAAGAAAGGTATCAACATACTAAAGAGTTTTTGTGATTCTGACTTGGTTATCAATCAAGTAAAGAATTTTAATGTTTGTAAGAATCCATTAATGAAGTCTTATGATATGGAGTTTCGAGACTTAATGTAATATTTTGAGGCTATTAATATCAAGTCCATTCCTAGAATAGAAAATAAACATCCAGAAAAACTTGTAACATTTGGTGCTAGTTTTGAAGTCTTTGGAACAAATAGAAAACAATAAAATTCAGCCTCATATTAAGCTAATTAGCAACCTTCTATGCCTGATAATGATTTGAATTGGAAGGTTTTTGAAAATGATGATCAAATTTGCAAGGTTTTGTAAAGCAAGAAGCTGAATTTTCTACAGTAAATCAAGATAAATTACAACACTTATATGGTGACCAAATTGTTCAATTAAAGACAATAAGCTGCCACTAGGTCTAGTCACATTAGAAGACATCTTCAAATTGATTATTAGTTAAGAAAAACAAAATTTAGATGTCAATACATGTTTGATAATTATGAGGAGATCTTAGTTGATGAGGGAAAAAGTTGTTTCTTGGAAAGGTATGTTCCTTAGATGAAAATCAGTCATTTATTGACCTTTTCAAGGAATTTAAAGATGTTTTTGCTTGAGATACCAATACCTAAAAGGGTTTTATCCCGTTTATCATAGCATACTATTGAATTACGGTGAAATTCCAAGCTAGTTAGGTAGAAAACAGCCCTGTAAATCCCAAAATAGAGGTTTTAATGAGGAAATAATTATCTAATTTGATTAAATCAGGGATTATCTTTCTAGTTAAGCATTCAATTTGGGTAGCCAATCTTGTTCTATTAGGAAAAAGAATGCAGAAATCAAATTATGTGTGGATTAAAGAGATCTTAATAAAACTTCATTAAAAGATCACTACCCACTTCCAAATATGGATCAGATTTTAAGAACAGTTTTTAGTTCAGATAGACTATCTCTTCTAGACGGTTATAGTGGATACAATCATATTTTAATAAAAGAAGAAGATAGTACAAAATAACTTTTACCACCAAGTGGGGTAATTATGCTTACAAAAGAATGTCTTTTGCTATTTCAAATCTGGTGTAACATTTCAATGTGCAATGGACAAGGATTTTGGAGCTTGTTAAATAAATGCATCCTCATTTATTTAGATGATGTTACTATATTTTAAAAAGATTCATATGAGCATCTAAGACATTTAAGGAAAATTTTCAGTTTGTGTAGGCATTTTGGAATATCTTTGAATCCCAAAAAGTCAATCTTTTCAGTACATCAAGGTAAACTACTTTGTCATATTGTTTCTAAGAAAGGTTTAGCAATTTATCCTTTCATAATCGAAGCCATATCACATCTATAATTACCTCATCATAAGAAGGAATCACATAGTTTTCTTGGAAAAATCAAATTTGTGAGAAAATGTTTTCCAAATTTTACAACATTTGTTAAAACATTAACAACTATATTAAAGAAAGAGAAAACTTTCTCTTGGACCAGTGAAGGGATAGAATGGTTTGAAGCAATCAAAACAACCATCTCTCAAGATCCTACTCTTGCAAATTCAAATTTTGATAAAGAATTTACAATGTATTCACTTGTAGGAGCTGAAACAATCTTAGCTATAGTAACTCAGGTTAATGATGAAAATATTGAGTAGCCAATTGCTTTCTTTGAATGGATCTTGCATGATTATGAAGTAAGGCACACATTTCTTATAAAACAAGTACTTTCAGTAGTCAGAGGGCTAAAGAATTTCAAGTACATGCTTTCAAACAATAAAATTCATGTTCTTGTTTCTCATCCAAGTTTGAAATATTTCTTGTTAAATAAAGAATTGAATGAGAAAAGAGAAGGCTAGATAACAAAATTTATGGAATATGATGTTGATATCTAGGTGTTAAGATATTTTGAGGAAAATTTTGTGCTGAACACTTAATTTTTGATATGGAAAAACAACATGAGCCAAAATCAGAGGATTCAAAACAACATGCTGAAGTTAAGTATCAACAATCAGATTTCATGGTGCAGTCAGAGAATCATCAACTTGAGATTGCTTAAGAAGTCCAAGAATCAAGGTGGATGACTGATTTAGTTAACTATCCACAACATGGAATTTATCCGGAAGGTATTAAAAAGTTATTTCATTTTACAAGTTGTACCTTATGTCTTTATTGATGGTGTGTTGTTCAAAAAAGATATAAATGGAATCTTCTGCGATGTGTTAACTATGATAAAATTCATAAATTATTATCAGAATTCTATGAAGGACCTGTAGGAGATCATTTTTAGCATACACCACAACCTAAAGTATCATGAAAGTTGGTTACTATTTTCCCAACATATTCAATGATTGTTTTGAATGGGTCAAAAAGTGTTAGAAATGTGATTTCTTTGTTGGAAAAGAACGTTTAGCTTCGATGCCTTTACAACCTATTTTAGTTGATCAACCTTTCATGTAATGGGGTCTTGATTTTATTGGCATGATAAACCCACCTTCTTCACAAGGACACAAGTGGATTTTGACTGCTACAGATTACTTTACATGATGGACTGAAGCAATAGCCTTGAAATATGCTAATGAAACTTCTATACTATCCTTTTATGAAGGTATAGTTTACAAATTTGGTGTTCCAAAACTATCATATCAGATAATGCTTTAGCATTTCTTGGTGTAAAGATAACATATTGGGATGTCAACCCATGGAATTTACTTAAGTTCTTCATATAATTATTACCCTCAAGGTAATGGGTTAGCTGAAAGTACTAACAAGAATATTTTAAGGATCATCAGAAGAACACTCAATGATAATCAAAGATCTTGGCATCTGATGTTGAATTCAACACTTTGGGCTGATAGAGTGACACCTAAAAGATCAGTTAGAAATTCACCATATAAGCTTGTTTATCGAAAATAAGCAAGAATGCCTATTTCAATTGAGTTACCTACATGAGATTTTCTTTGTATCAAATGGAGCTACTTGAGAATGAACCATTACAGTTCATTATGCAGAGTTAATGGAGTTACAAGAGATAAGATATCAAGCTCATTTGAACATGGAAAAGAATTAAAAAAAGATGAAGAAGACTTTTGATAAGAATGTCAAGTTCAAAATATTCAATGAAGGAGATATTGTGTTAAAGTGGGATGTTAATCATGCAAATCCAGGAAGACACACGAAGTTTGATATAATTTGGAGTGGTCCTTACATGATTTCAGCTTGCAAAGAACACAATGCTTTTCAACTTTTGAAGCTGAATGGAGAGGAACTTCCCATTCATGTGAATGGTATGTTTCTCAAAAACTATTATTGAAAATCTTACAATGACTTTTAAGAGTAGGATTTCCCTTCAATAATTGTAGTTTCTGCACATTGTAATGTTTTTGTAAGTGTTTTTCAATGGTTTGGTTAAGTGCATTTCGCTTTTGCACATGGTTTGGTTTGACCATCGAAGTTAGATTTTTGTTACATTTTTGGACTCCATGCCCAATGGAAAAGGGTTTGAAACTTTCCCCACATGATCGTTAAAATGTTCACTATTTTTTGGTTACACGATGGATTTTGGTGAAATATACCTAAGCTAGGGGAGTTTCTTTGAGATAATATTGTGCTATTGGATTAATTAATGATTACATGAAAAAGATAAACATACTAGATCACATAGTCTGTAATTTCATGACTATCTTCAAAAAAAAGAACACAAGGGCATGAAGGAAAAATGAGTTTTCTGATGAAGAACAATTACAAAATATATGAAATGCTAAGTCTTGGAACAAAAGACATAATTACTGATTAGAAATCGAGAGTTCATTCACGTGTATTCTTAATATGATTTTACATTCAATTATATTACGAGTTGTTTATTTCATCAACCATCCATACATAAAGATGAAATTCATGATCCTTTAAGACTTTTAGTTTTTTTGAAAAAAAGGAGAAAATGAAAATTAAGTCACCCGCATCTCCTCTGGTTGATACAAGCCATCAAATCTTGGGGAGGTGGTAAAAACAGAAAGGAAAATTTTAAAATTTTGAAACCTTTTTCGCATATGAAAAACAATAAGAGCAAAGTTATAAAGAAAAAAGCCATGATTGATCCCAGAAAGAAGAGAAAGATGACAAAAAATAAAAACTATGGACATAAAAGATAAAGACACATATTTTCTAATTTTGTTAAATTAAAAGCGGATGGGTAGGAAAGAATATTTTAAAATGCACAAATCACTCAAAAGAAAAGGGGAAGATTTTCTAGGTATCCATTAAAGACAAAACAATGATTTCGAGTTTTTAGCATGCACATAAATCTACTAAGAGTTTAAAAAGAAATAAGATTAGAGTATTTCAATAAAAAGCATGTGAATCAAGGCTTATGCTTGCTAATGGTGTTACATCATGAAGATTGTTTACAAATCAAAATCACAAGTTGAAGTTTGAAATCGAGGAAGTTTCACAAATACATCAAAGGAGGGATAAAAACAAGGTTTTTTTCGAGCCCTACAACTTCACACATCGAGAAATAATGGCTTAAAAGGGCTTACAGATTAACCTTCACTCAAACTTCAACAAATCAATAATGGTGGCCACGGGAGAAATTTAATAGAGATTTGCTAGCTCTAATGGAAGCCCAATATTTTAAAATGCAAAAATGATTAATTTTGCAATATGATTTTTGTATCTTACTTCAAGGAAAAATGAGTTCACCAGATTCAATAATGGTTAGAAAGTGCTAATATTATTACTATAAATTTATAAATTTGCATGCCTTTGCATAGATAGATCAACAAGAATAAAAATTTTCATGCATAGATAAAAGACTTGCTCATCAAGAAAAATGTATTATTAGCAAATTAATTCATCCTTGATTTTCTTAAAAATAGAAAAGACAAATATTTTGAAGAAGTGTTGCAATTGAAACAATGCAATCGATTTGTAACTAATGGTTGTTAATGCCTCTTGTATTTGCATGTCCTATTTTTATTCCTTTATTTATTAATAGATGAAGGATAAAAATAGGATGTATGGGTGAGTACAATTTTAGCCTATTTTTAGGAAGGGTGGGAAATAATTTTTCTATGTATGTGTACTTGATAAAAAAGCACATGTAAGGACTTTTTAGCTATAGAGTGGCAATTAGGTCATTTTGCTAACTTACCCCTTTGAAGTAGTTTGTAAAAGTGATAAAGTTTTTTCCTCTGAAATCGAATGTGAAGTATTTTCTACCTTTCCAATTATTTAAAGTAACCCACGTGCCCACAAAAATATTTTATATGTTCCATTAATCTTATGAATGTGAGTTCCCTTATTAATCATCTTATCGTGGGTTGCAAATTGGTAATTTATGTATGATATTAATGTGCATGTTTAACTTAGCAATATTGTTATGATACCTTCCCTCAATACATCAAAGTGTTTTCGTTTAAGGACCAAATAAATATTTTGTAGAAAATTGTTGGCTCGTGCATCAAGAATTCTTCCCATATCAATTGTGCATATACTCAATTAAATCCCTTTTCTTATACAAATTTAGTGTATCACCTCGGATTTTTAAAATTATTTTACATCTATCTTTTACCCTTAACCCTAGAAAATCAGTTTAGGATACCTCAATATGGAACCGTTCCGACCTAATACGGAGACTCACCTCAAAATAGGTATACCCAAAATGACTGAGGTGTTAACATTGTATCTACAAAAGAGAGAGATAAAATTTGCTAAGCTTAGAACACTTATAAACCATGCCTCTCTCTATATGGTGCAAGAATAAAAATTTCGAGAGATAACTTGGTCCTCGAGGATATGTGGACGGTTCATCCTTGATTGGATACGGTGTGCAGGCGTGATTTTTTTGTTAATCAACTTGTAACTTATGGTTATTTTGAAGGATAAAAAAAGTTAAATTAGCCTATTTTTAGGAAGGCACAAAGGATCTTGATTGGCTAAACCAAGTGGTGGAAAGGTGGGTCCTTTTTCCGTTTTAAGAAATTATTTCAAAAAGGGCATAAATTTTTAAATAATTCCTATACCCATGAAAAGGACATGTGCCATTTCCCTCAATTCAAAGCTTTATATTTTGGAGGTAGATCATCGTGAGCACTTTTAAGTTTTTGGATTTGTTTTTTGGTGAAAAGGCATAAAAATATAAAAGGATACCGAAGGCCCACAAAAGGACATGTGGTGATTTTCAAGACAAAATCGAGAGGCGGGTCATCGAAACTTTAAATTTTTTAGATTTGTTTTGGAAATAAAGTTATAAATTTATA
Source organism: Taxus wallichiana var. yunnanensis (assembly GCA_018340775.1). NCBI lineage: Eukaryota > Viridiplantae > Streptophyta > Pinopsida > Cupressales > Taxaceae > Taxus > Taxus wallichiana. Next base: position 714,657,714 of record CM031240.1, on the reverse strand, counting down.
AAGTGAACCGCGTCCTCGTTGATGCCGTGTAATGCCACTGTTAAGTCATGCATTCAAAAGTCAAAGGTGGGTCATCACAGCACTTTGAAGATTTTGGTTTTATTTCAAAAAAAGGAGTAAACATTAGTTAAAATGGGCCTAAACCAAGTGGTGAAAAACTCCCGTTTGGAGCCATGTATTTAATATGCCATTGAAAATTCAAAGCGGGAGAGCACCTTTTAAGTTTTTGGCTTTGTTTTTGGTGAAAAGGCATAAAAATTATCGAAGGAGAATTTTGAGAAATTTTATCTGAAAATAAATGAAATTTGTAAAAGAAAACCGCATCCCGGTGATGCCAAATGGACACATGTAAGGCCTATATCAAAAGCGGGCCTATGAGGCATGAGGGATACTTTTGAACTTTGCATTTTTTGAGCTAAAAGGTATCAAAATTCCAATTTGTAAAGAAAGCCGCATCCTCGGTGATGCCAAATGGCCCATGAACTTTGATCTATTTTGCAAAAAGATGCATTTTCACCATTTTTGTACGTATTCGATTCAAATATTCAAATGGAAAAATCTTTTGATCCAGAGCTCAAAATTTGATAAAATTTATATCAATAGAAATCTATCAACCTCCTCTACACCATGGAAGCATAAAATATTACTTTCATCCTGATTTGATGCATGGAAATCTAGAAAACATCTTTCCTACCACTAATATGAAATCTAATTGTTTTTCTAGATCAGATTTGATTCCATCCACCATTTTTCCTTCTCTAGCATGCTAAATAGACTTGGAGAACTGACTGGACATCTAGATTCGATGGAAAACATCTTCATGCCATTAATATGTAATAAAATTCCCTCGAGAGACACATTTTATCTGATATGATATCTTTCCTTCTCCAGCACGTTAAAAGCCATGAAGAACTAGACTTGACATATTGTAGGTAGATTTTGGAGCATTAATGTTTGGTGGTTGAGCTTCAAAATATGATCTCCCTCATCCTCTTCTTCTCCTCTATTTTCTTCATCTATAAATGTAAGAGCATTAGCTTATTTTAGGGGGTTGGATCCTAGTAATCTATAAATGTTATAGTTTTGAAAGTGATCAATACAGAAGTTTGTATTTCCTCTTCTTCCTCTGCTATTCCTTCCTTCCTCATCTAAGGCTTTGAATAATTTATCTTTTACAAAAATAAACTTTTGTTCTTGTTGGTGTGATTTCTGGAACTTTGTGTCTGTGGAATTATATCTGTTGTGAGAGTGAATGATTCTATTCTGCATTTCCTTTGTTCAATACGTATAAGGTTATACTCTTCCATCTATATTCCCTGAAAGTATTGATATTGTTCTCCCTTCCCCATCTCCTTAGTTATTCTATTCATTTTTATTGACAATCTGTTTTGACATGAAACATTTCAAAGTATCAGGATTCCTAACTTTGAATGTTGTACATTTGTGCATAAGTTTTGCTACTTTCTTTCAATAAGGGAACATCTCCCATTAAAGAGGAGGGACTTGTTGTCCCCTGACTATGGTTTTATCAAAATTACTATTTTAAAACCCAACAAGATTAAACTATGTAGATCTATGAAAAATCAATTTTTCTTTGTCCATGATCCATGATTGTCTCCTCTCCCTTAGAAATTTTTTTTTGGTTATTCTTTAATGAAAAAAATGATTGTGCATTGTTATTCTTTAATAACTTCAATGTAGATATTTAATTACATATAAATGCACAATATATTCTTGAATTTGAACTAAAATTAGATAATTCAAACAACAATGGTGTGTTTGAAAGTTTTCAATGATTTAAGCATGTTCTTTTGTTCTCATACATGTCTATACAATGTACATAATTTAGTTTAAATTTTTAATTACTTTTATAGTTTCCATCAAATCTCTAGTATGTTGGGTTTTTTAGAGTAATTTATTCTTTTACTTTGTGCGACAAGAATCTCACATCATCGATCAAAAATATATTATTTTTACCATAGAAATTATCAAAAATGTCTACTATCTCATTGACCGGTATTTTTTTGAGCTTACACTAGTGGCATACCTAAATGAACCTTAAGTGGGTATCTCACAACCAAGTAATTGTTATGATGAACATGTGCTTCACCATTTTTGAATCCATATATGAAGGACATAAGGAAACACCAAAGTATTTTGATGCAGTTCTTGTAAATCCAACTCTACATTCTCATTCAAAGTATTTCGTATTCCCAGATCTAAAATGTGGAACCATATTAGGGGGTATTGTGTCCCCAATACAAGAAATTCCAAACAACAAACCTTCAGATCCCAAAACTAGGAATTTCCAAGGCTTCCCAATTGGATCTATAAAAATAAATTAGAATTAATGTAATCTTCTGAAAGTGGTAAAAAATAGGTCAACATATTATTTGATAATATTTTATTTAGGTAATTCACAAAAATAACTTATACAACTATAATGCCAACTTAATCCCAGTACAGATATAAATATTGCTGAATTTTATATTTGTAATGTCAACATATAAAATAAAGAGTGACCATATGAATGTAGGAATGAATTTCATTGTAAAAAATATATTTAATTAATTAATAGTTAGATATTTTTGTTTTCTTCATTTTTTTTATGCCCTCTACAACACTCAAACCCTGAGATAGTATATGTTAACGTTTGTGTAAAAATGGGTCATCAACCACATATCTTTGAAAAACATTTCTCCATTGTCTTCCTCTTGATGATAAAATTTTTCTAAAGGGTTTCCCTTTGGCCTATTATAATAGAAAATGTGTTTGTAGGGCGAAAAAAATATGCTCTCTACTCCAAATATTTTGGAGATCTTTAACTGTAATTTCATCTTCTGGACCAATATTATTCTCCCCAAAACATAACTCCTTTCAATTCAACCACTATTTTTTTCAATGTCTTTATCGGGTTTTCGACTTTGGTAGAAGAGAGATAGCTAGACCAAAATCCCACTTCACATTTTGTTGATAGTAGCTTTAAAAATTCCTTGAGGCCACCTCACAAGTTGATAATCTCCTTACTGAACTTGAATGCCATATCCTTATGGGATTCATTTTTCTCATATAGAAAACCGTCCAAATATAAAATAATTAAATAATCCTTTTGGCCAACTTCACAAAAGAATTTTTTCTCAATTGTCTACAATTTTGTAATAACCAATTAAAATAATCAAAATTTCAGTAGGTTAACACTTACTGATTGAGATTCCGGCTGGGATTTCCTCACACTCCCCATTTGTAGGTTTTTGTGATGCACATTCTATTTCAAAAAGAATCAATCAATTAAAATTAAATTTTATTTCAAAGAAAATAAATACATCATAAACCTTGACTTTATAAAATGTTGTAGTCTTTGGTGGATAATATTCCATAGATATAGTTGTATATTAGTGACCACTAGGATAATCCATTAATGCATAGACTATGTTTGGGTTGACATTATTTGATGGGCTTAGCAACCGCTAATGGCCAACTGCATAGAAGTAATATATTTTTCAATTCATTACAATTTAATGTTAACGAATTAATAAACATTAATCAATTGGGAATTAATATCATGTCGATATAATGTCGATATAATTAAATTTGTGATACAAATTGCTTATATACAATGTAGTACCCTTTACTTTACAAGATTACATAGATATAGATGTATATTACAGACCGCTAGGCCAAGCCACTACTACTGGGACTATAGTTGTCTTGACATTATTTGATAAGCTTAGTGGCCGCAAATTGCCAATTGCATAGAAGTAATTTTTTCAATTGTACATAATTTAATATTAACCAATTAAAAAAATACTCAATTAAAAATAAATCAATTTAATAGATGTATGTTAGCGACCGTTAGGCTAATACATATAACAAATAAAGCAAATTTTTATAGGTTCATACAATTATGTAAAGATTATAAATGGTTTTGTTTATAACTATACATGACTAACATATGAATTTTGTATGCGAATTTGTGCATGATGTGCCAACAACATCCACATTTAGCACAAAAATTGAAACAAACTGAATTATGATTAAATATATGTCAATAATGATAATTGAAAACTTGTTTCAATCTTAAATTTATAAAACGAGTAAATTCTACTCACCTTGTATAGATTCATTAGATATATGGTAAGCGACATATGGTGCAACAAGTTGAATGGGTTGTAACATGTTAAGAACAAAATCATCTCCTTTGTTCTTATGTGGAGAGGAAGGATGGTGTCTTCCTGTTTTGGTTGGTTATCTGAATAAATATTGTATATATCACTTCAAATTCATTAAACTATTTGAATTTTTTAATGTGATCTTAATCAATGTACCTTATTTTAAATGAGAATAGTGATGTTTTAAAAACATTAGTTGGTCCTACGATTCAACAATAAAAACCACAAATAGACTTGAGTCAACCAAAGAATGAAATGAAACGCTACCTCTGTAAAGCACTATTATCATACAATTTTTAGAAGAGAGTCAAGTGAACATATGAGGGAAAAACTCATAAGATTTCTCATAAATAAAAGGATGTGTCTTTCCTCATAGGCTGATATCGTTTGTAGTCACAAATTTCTGCAAAAGTTGGTCCATCCAATCCATCACGATTTCTTCTCTATCCCCAACATCAAGATCACAATTGTGCACATGGATTTTTTTGTACATAAGACACAAGCTCTTAAATTTTCTATTGTTGTTATAAAATTTGTAACAACCTTCCACAACTAATTCCCCCTTGTCTTTAAATTTTTCCATTTGTTTTTTTAACATCTCTCTTAACATTTTTTAATAAGAAACATGTAAGAGCACAATAATAACACAATTTAGCATATTGTATCTAAAAACTATAAGAAGGTCCATTATTGCATCTAGAAGTTATTACACTAGACAATTTATCGACATTTGTGATCACACATTTTTCTTTGAATGGATTAGGTTATAGAATAGATGATATCATTGACTAGAGATGGAGGGGATATGCACATTGATAAGTAAAATATTTTGTGTCTTCCATCCTTAGTTTTTTTTTTTAATTAAAATCACGTAGTTGTCTATAATTCTTTGAGCTATCGTTGGGAGAACCTCCACCACTTTAGCATCAATTTTTCTTCTTGATGATTTTTTACTTCCTTGAGAATCAAATTTTATTTTTCCTTTATTATCTTCTCCTAAGAGCACACACAAATGAAATAGTGAGATTTATGCAGAATTTTTTTGAATAATATTGGATTCAGTGCATTTTGCCAATACAATATTAGCTAAATATTTATTTTTAAAATATTTTAGAACTTTTCCTTTCATTTTATGTCATCTTTTACTCTTTGATGATAATATTTGAAAGTATTTTCTATGACTTTTGATTAAATAGATCCAATTATCCATAATTTCCATGATTTTACTTTATCTAATAATAATGATAAATCCTCATTTGTCATTCCTCTTGCACCCCTAAAGGAATTCATCGTGAAACTTAACAGTGAATTTAGAATAAAGTTAGGTTGGTTACCCTTAAAAGGAGAACAAGCCATCCCAAATGATTTAAAAAAATTAAAGTTTGTTGTCCATTTTGTCTTTATATACTCAGGAAACAATAAAAACATCCATTTGTCGAAAAGAATATTTATCCTAGACACTTTAAAAATTGAAAGAAATTGCTTTTCGAAACTCTGCATTGAAAGATGAAATAGTATATTTAATTTCTACATATTACAAAAATTAAATTTTAAACACAAATTCATAAAAATTAAGTTTTATTACCCTCCACTCCTTTCTCTTTATGTTTCCCATTCCGGGCCTCCGAGAACATCCTAGGGATCTCTAAATATTTCAAGCCTTGTAGAGTACATTAGTAAAATTGGTTTCAATTCAATTTCTATTTAACTCATTTTGCTCCTTTTAAATAATAATAATTCCATCATTGGATTGTTTAGAAGACATAATGCAAGCCTTTCTAAACTTTAACATACTATATAATGACTTGTATTTGTTTTCAACTACTTTTGTTTTTGGCATAAATGGTATGTTGGTAATCAAGATTGTAGAACTACACATCATCTCATTTCAGGTCATCTCGATCCTCGAGTTGCACAAGTTACTTTGTATAATGTAAAAGGGATGAATAATTGCATCCCTCTGTGTAGGAATAACATTAATAAACATTGAATAAAAAAGAAGGTAAACATTCTCATCACGCACAAGATGGTATTGATATTCTGGAGGTACTACATGGCACCTAGAAAATTCAACTAGAAAAACATTACCACTGAATAAAAACAATTTAAATTGTTCAACGGTTGAAGATTCTACTAACTCAAATATACTGGTCACCTTTTTAATCCCTTGGAACTTTGACTTTGTGGGATATATCTCTAATTTAGAAAAATAAGATTATCTTAGGGTTATAAATAGTTTTGCATGTTTCACTGGAGAAAGAAAAATTTATCTATTCAAATAATGACAAATAGAAGAGGTATTATCAATTCTATACAATTTTTGAATACCAAATTCATGCCATTATCAATTTCAAGGGCATTTTCACATCCTGGTTTTTCTAAGTTTATGAACATCCGAAAATTTAAATTATATTTGGAACAATAAGTCATCTTAATTTCTCTATAATCCTCCATATTATGTTTCTGAACAACGAAACTTCCAAATCCACATCAAGAATAAGGAACTTATTGATTTCAATGTCAATACGTTCAACTTCAATATGCAATGTTTACTGATAAATAACTTAGAACCATACCGAATTCATTGACAACATCATCATCAACAAAAAAACCAAAGATCAGTGTGATAGTTATCTAGGGGATTGTATTCCTAAAAACCATTCACCTTCTCTCTTTTTCCAGTCATCTTCTCCTCAATCAAAGGAATTCACATAAATGGAGTGCAGCCAATGGATGACATATTACCTAAAAAAGGAATTAAAAAAAAATCCGTAATTAATTAGGAAGGATAAATAATGGTTTTAGAAATTATAATAGAAGGAGATGTTGTATCTTAATGTCATTATTTTCATAAAAATCATTACCAATGGATATTTATAGCTTAGCGGTTACTAGGAAAACTTTCAACATGCTATAGAATACAAATGGAAAGGAAAAATACATTGTATATTAATTTACATCATTCAAGGATTGTATAGAATGTAATAATCTAAATGGAAACCATTAATCATAATTATTCATAATGTTACATTCAAGCATTATAATATACCTCGTGTTAAGTGGAAGCTAGGCTTGGAATATCTAAACATAACAATGAAATCCATCATTACTTAGGTAGTTTCATTTATGCAAGTAGAATAAAAATATGTGAAGTATTGACATTTATTAGTTTGAAGATCATTATTTACATCAATACCACCACTATGAAAAGGAATCCCAAGTGTTGAATACTATCATGCATGAGTTATCGACACATTTCCCACCAACTCTCTATTGACTTTCACATGGGATGAATTAAAACACCCTCATAACTCAGTCATGATTGTTTTTGTGAGGTTTTCCAAAGTATGGAGTAACTACCTATTGTATTTTGTACCTCAGAAATTGAAATTTCAAAAGTTTAAATTTTAGTGTTTGCATTTAGGTAATTTAGATCATTTTCCTTGGTGGAAGTAGAATGGTTTAGTCATGCATGTGGTAGAAGTAAAAATTCCTATGATAATGAACAGGAGAACTTGCAGGTGAAAATAGTGATGTGAAGAATCAATAATATCAAATTAGCAAAAAATACCAGTAGTCAGAAAGTTTTTAGGAAAATCATTTCTAATTATTTCCTCTCTAATGTAAAAACTAGCATAAAGGATACTTATTTCAAATGGTCATTACAATGCACTACATACACTCAAGAGAGACATAGCCTTATGGAGTTCTCATAAGATATATAGTGAATAACACATAAACCATATTGTATTTAATCAAGGAAATATTTTGGCATGACCGCTAAGATCCATTAATTCCATTAAGTAGTATCCTCTATATTTTTACATATTCATTTTAACTTTGAGAATAACAATCATAACCAAGTGTTGCAATATCCCTGGTGGACCCAAGTGCAGCAATACATACCCTCGAGAAGGATGAAGCCTTATGTATTTCTCATAGGATATATTTTCATATCATGTAATTCATGTCAATTCATATCAAGGAAAATGCTTAGCGATTGCTAAGCTCCATTATTTATTGAAAAGAGTGGTTTGGCACTCAATAGGCTCAATTTTTCTAGTTTTCAAAAATTTCAACCTATTAAAAATTGATTGTCTACCTTGGCGAAAAAGATAAACATTAGATCATAGTTATAGAAGAACATAATTTGAATATGAAGTATCTTGTTCATCTTCGCCTTACATATTTTAAGAAATTACCCGTTAAAAATATAGTCCTAAATGCATATAACCAATTATTCGTAAGATGAGAAGGCTAGTGGATGTTATCCTCTATATTGTCCATGAATCCATTTAAACAATAAAAAAATTAATCTGAACAACTTTGTTTTCATTATTTGTAATTATATTATATTGGTTGGACTATCCCTGGTAGTGCCAAGTCCTTGAATACATACCTTAAGGAACCCTAATGTCTTTTTTAGTTGTCATAGAATTTATTATCATATTACATAATTCATATATTTTCATATAAGTTAAAATGATTAGCAACCGCTAAGTGTCATTAGTTTTGAAAGGAAAGGATTTACTATTGCTATGTTTAGTAGTTTCTTATTATAAAAATAGTGAGATAGTTAGGAAAGGTTAGATCATAGTAAGAGAAGTACGTCATTTAAGCTGAATAAGTATCCTATCCATCTTGGCCTTCCATATTTTCTTAAAATTGAAATTAAAACCAAATAGAGAAAAATGATCTATCAAATATGCAGGACGAAGGTGAAGATAGTTCTCAGTCAGGATTAAATGACAAATTTATATTGCATTGATTTAATCTTGTTGATATAAAATTAATTTATTTCTATTTATATTCTTTATATTCGAGGATCCCTAATTATGTGTTTGATAAAATAAACAAAATTATGCTAACGTAAATCTAGCAAGGAACAAGTAAAACCAAGAAAATATATATTGTTCTAAAGGCTATTCTAAAAATTAATAACTTGACTAATGACTAGAATTTTAGTAAATTAATAAGTTAATAAATTAATAAATTGTAGTGGTAGAATGTTGTTGGTCCCTGAATAATGAATTAAATAGTAATGAATTAATTATTAGAGGTGACTCTCATATTATTGTCAACGCCTCCATAAAAAAGTAGTCCTTGTTAGGGAAAATCAATCTTGTGTGAATAAAATTATTTTATTTTATTTCATTAATAAGATATTGCACGTTAAATCATATGTATTGGAAATATAATAAATAATTGAAATTCATAATAATTCATGGGACTGACTAAATGTTTTGTGATAAGATTGTTAAAAAATATGTTGATTGGTTGAACTTCACCACCTTTTCCAAGAAAGGTTGATATTAAATCCCATAGCAAGCTTGTATTAATTACAAGCATGTGATGGCATAGTCACCCCATATATTTATCTAGCTGTTCTCCCTTATTTTCACACTTTTGGGTTTCTTTCGCTTTCTTTTTTTTTTTTTTTTGTCATGTCCATTCTAATGTTTCTTTTCATGTAATTCATTTCATTTTCTAAAATATATTTTTATGATTGAATCGAGAGGAAGATATGTTTCTATTGAGGGAGTTATTAGAGATGATTATATTTCTCTGGAGGGTCATCGAACTATTAATTTGGATGTTTCCTCGAAGTTCATTTTTCATTTTCTTATCATAGAGCCAACGAAGGATTGAGATTTGGAGATGGGTCTTCACTAGATCAAACTAACTTATAGGGTTTGCATAGAAGATAAAATGGACAAAACCTCAAGTGCATCGTGGCCCATACTTTCCGAGGCTCCCTATAAATGGGAATTTTTGGTGGATGGGAAATTTTTTATACTTGTAAAATTTGTTTGACGTCAGTAATGCATTTCATGTATGATTTGCCAATTTGGGGAAAGAGATGGATGATGGGTCCTAGTTCTCTCCATCATCCTGACCTGGATGCTATTTTTTCCACTGCAACTAGAATTGACATGTTGAGATCTTCCTCATGGGCAAGGGTACGAAGCGTATGATTGTTAAAGATTTATGTTGTTACTACAAAAGAGAATGTTTTTCAAGAAACACTTGCGGAAACCTTTTTCCAACCCATTAAAGTGGAGGTTAGAGTTGTGTATTTTGATTTAGATAAATAAGTGTTTCTAAAATCCTTCATATTTTATCTTTTTTTTTGTTATTATATAGCATTGTTAGTTCCATTGTTGTCTATTCATCCTTTCTATTTGATATTGTCTAGGATTTTTTTATTCCTAACCACTTTTGTTTTCGGCATATAGCACTTACTAAGAAAAGTATTACTTGGTTGTTTGGTATTTTTGAATGATCCTCTCATTATATATTTATTGTAAATGAAAAGGGTCCCTTCAAACCTCCTTTAATTATAAAAAATAAGGAATCATTAATAAAAACATTTGTTATGCCTTGCACAAAGAAATTTAAATATTTAATCTTATTACATTTTACAAATGTTTCCCAATCACTAATGTTTCACTCAAATAATTACTAATTATCTTGTATACAATATATTGAAAAGGTTAAAGGCATCATATCACACATTGAAGTTATTCTAGAATACATACACAATAGAGGGCTAATGCCTTTTATCATTCTCACAAGAAATATTTTGTATAACACATGTGATTTTGGATTCCTTAAAGTTGTCAATTTGTTAGTAGAAAAGAAGGCGAGTGGCCACTAACATCAAAATTAAAATTATGATGTTATGATATGATTGGGTTTTGTCATTAGTTACTTTTTTGACAAGTATGAAAATTAAATAATCACTAGTGATAAATATTTGGTAAATATTATGCAATCACGACTCTATGTCCACAATTGGAAAATCACCAAGTATTGGTGGCTCTCTCCTAGATACCATCTCGAGGGATTTATCCTTTTATACTTCTTATAAAATATATTTTGTATAACATATAATATAAATCGGCTAGTATAAAGGAAAATGGCCAACAACTGTTAGGCTCAATTACTAAATAAAATTAATGGTTGTACGGACTCAAGGCAAAATAATTTCTTATTTTAAAATTTTCAATTGAATATAAAGAAAATCATGGACTACCCTAGTTTGTGCTAAGATCCTAGTGGCCATTAATATCAATTATTTGTTATGTTGCACCAACGAAGTATAATAATCTTCGACCTTAGGGGCCACTTGGATTCAAAAATTATGTCACACTTCTAATATCGTGTGATAGGATTCAAATATATTGCAACATCATATTGTAAAATATAAATATAATAATGGAATAGATTTCCTTTTCAATCGAGTCATTACTAATTTTCCTTTAGCTAATATAATAACTATCCTAGAGGATGCTAAGCTCAAGTCATTTTGATGTTGCAATAATGTTGTTTAATAACATCCGACATTAATGATGCTAGGTTTCAAGCTCATATCATAGACTTCAAATATTCTATTGAACTCAAAGTGGACAATATTCTTAAAATTTGGTTTTCGTATATGCATATTTATGAAACTCGTTAATATTTATCTTGTCTTGGAATATTTTTGTCTTCTCTTGTCTTGGAACATCAAATAAATAGAGTAACCATCCACAATAATGTCTCTAGTATTTTAATATAGTCTTGTATAATCTAAATATATTAATGGAGCACATATAGTTATTTAGGTAAGTCGTTACTAGTTATCCAGAATGCAAGACAACAACTATCCTTGTGGCTTCTAACCTCAAGTCTTTGTCATCTTGCACCGGTGCTATGTAATAATATACGACCTTAGTGGTTGTTGGGCTTCGAATACCTTATTGAACTTAGCAACCACTACAATGAAATTTTCATTTAGGAATATGTCTATTTATTAAAATCATTAAATATTTGTCTTGTCATTGAATATTTGTTGTCTTGGAACATCAAAGAAATAAAGTGAGTATCTAGCGTAGTTTTCGATATTATTAGAAGGTAGTATTGTATAATATAAAAATAATAATGGAGCTTAGTTATTTTTTTAGTCAACTCATTACTAATTCTCATGTATATAAGGAAACAAATATTCTAGTGGGTGTTAATGTCAAATATTTGTTATGTTACACCAACGCTTATGTAATAATATTTGGCATAAATGGTCATTGTCATGAATCGAATATCGTGTTAGGATTAAAATAGAATGTGATACAGTTGATACTAGTGTGTTGTACTTAATGGCTACTAGGCTAAAGATATTTGTTTGAATATGTGTATTTATGACAATTGATAGTATTTGTCTTGTCTTGGAATATTTGTTATTTTGTCTCATCTTCCAATATCAAAGAAATGTAAAAGAAATCCACCCTAGAAGTTGTTATTCTTTGAAGATCCTAATGTAAAATATAAATATAATAATGGAACTTAATTTATTTTTCAGTCAAGTCATTATTGTTATCTCTTAGAAGTGCACCCTTGTTGAGAGATGACAACATGGGTTCTAAGATTTCTTTATCTCTCACTTCTGTAGACAATATGGAAACACCTCAGGTTTGTGGGTATACCTATTGTTGAGGTGATTCTTTAGTATCAAGGATGGTTCCTTATTGATGTACCCTAAACTAATTTTTTGGGGTTTTGAGGATAAAAAGATTGTTGTAACTAAATTAAAATGGGGTGATAGACTAAATTGATTGAGGGATTTAAGCTCGAAAGTACATGAAAATATACTTGAGAAACATATTACAGAGATACAAACCAATTGGTTTTAGTTTGATCCTAAGGAAAACACTTGTGTGTTGAGGGAATAAATCACAACAACACAATAGCTAACATGCACACTAAGACTGTATAGAAAACAAAAAATTTGCAAAGAAGGTAAGATAATTAATCATGTAATTAAAATTAAGAAGATTTAATGGAAATATACACACCACTATAAATAATTGGAAAGGAAAAAACTATTTCTCAATCAAGAGAAAAACTAAAAAAATATGCTTCAACACTCTTGTGTGAAAAAACTTTCCCCTTGTATCTTGCTAATGCACACAATATATAGCAAAACTTTTCACCCAACCCCTCTTAAAAATTGGCTGCAGTCATGCATAATAATTTTAGCCTTTTCCTTTGAATAAATAATAAATAAGACCTAAAATTATACATGTTATTACAAGAGGAAAAAATAGCCTTAATTTCTCCAAAAATAGTTGAGGTCAAACTGATTTAGCTGCTACTCGAATACTTCATGATGGTATGGTGCATCTTTGGAATAAATAAGGTTATTTGTGGGTGAATAATAATTGTGATTATTAGCCTTTCTTGATCTCCAATTTATTATCATGTGCATTAAAACATATTCTTGTCCTCTAGTGCATTGATGTGACACCTGTATAAAGGTTGGTCGTTTTCTTTATCTACATGAATAATTCTTTGTCACTTATGATCACATGCATGAAAAAAACTGTCTTCTTTTGATACCTGTACACATGGATAATAATATTTTCCCCTTCGTTGTATGATGTCTCCTTAGCTAATTTTAAGGTATGTTTGCAAATATTTTTCAAAGTTTAAGGTAAGGTATATTTGGTTTTACTAGATGGTATGTGACCATTATCCATCATTTTATCCTCCTGGCTTTGTTTATGACCTATAGTAATCATTACTTTCAAAAGGCTGGATCCCATTTGAATCACATGTACACCCTATGGTTTAAGGTAATAAAACATTAATCATTTATTAATATTTCAAGCCCTTCTTATTATTATATACCAGAGTCTATGGTTGAACAATAATTGTTTATTTGAAATAATTGTCCATTTTTCACGATATAAAAACCCATAATATTTTCGGTAAAAATAGATCTCACCATGCGTTGGATTAGGGATTTTGCTTGGTTAACATGTAGGAATTTTTAACTCTGGTATATTTAATCAATTCCTTGGTTGAATTTAGGCAAAAATTTCTTTGAAACCCTAATCATTTGCACTTTGTATCAAGCTCTCAACGAGAAAGGAAATCTCTGTAGAAATTCTGGTGGGCACGACAATGAAAGAGCTCGAAGCTCTCTGTTTTGCAAGTCATTTGGCCATTTTTTGATTTGTGAATATTTAACGAGGTGGCCATAATTTGTTCGGATGATCTTGTGTAGATTTACTGCTGTCATGATTGGTAAGTGAGAAACTATTATTTCTGTTAATAGTTGTTATGGAGAGTTTTCTATCTTGCTATTTCAACTGATTTGATTCATATATGATTTTTTTAAAGCTCGTCGTGACTTGTAATACTTTTTTACTCTCATTTCGAATCACATTCAGGCTTGGCCGCTATTTCTTGTTTGAGGGCTCAACATTTATATGGATTACCCTTCACCGCCGCCATTGTTGATACCTATTGAGCTATGTACCATGCTCGTGATTACTGTGAGTTTGGTTTCTTTTCATTTTTAAAATATTTGTAAGACCTAGTGTTTCACAGTACTAACCACCATTACATTGCTCTGGGTCCTCTTCTTTTCCACAACCACAGAGGGTATTACCACTGCAATATAGTTTCTGGTTTTACCATCATAAAGATCGAGCATCTTTGAATCTGTGATGGGTTTCAGTCACTTTGAACTGGGCCTAAGGTGCTTTCAATACTCTGTTTGAACTTATCTGGGCTGATATAGTTTGGCTGTATTTTATGGTTTGGCCACGATTTGTTAATTTTATGGCTTACCCTCTTGTTCAATCCTTGATCTTTGTTTCTTGACTTGTTTCAATTTGCACTTATTTTCACAAACTAGAATGAGCTTGATATTTTCCATGATCTACATCCTTTAGATATTTAACACTACCTTCGGTTTGACATTGGTTTTTATAGCCTGCTGGTTTGTGGTTTCGAGCCTGATTTTTTTATGATTTGCATTGAATCATTGTTTCCTTCAGGGTTCACTCTTTACTGTAACTGCTAGTTGGAAATTTATACTGGTTTCATCACATGGCTTTGATTTGAACTGTATATTGACTGTAATTTTCTGTTTGTAACTGCTAGCTCTAACTTATAAGATAATTTCCATAAAATAATGTTCAGTCACTATCCACAAGGTTTGTGAGAATTTGAAACTTAGGTGGAAATTTTTTTGATGTATTAAGCATCAAAATCTTACGAGTCTGCATTGTTATTTTCTTTATCCATATGTAAACCTGTTGTTTTATGATTACGCGATAAACAATTTCCTCTGGGACATCCAACACGGTGATTAAAATGACATGTAATGAAGAAAAAGGATCTGCACATTGGGTTGTGTAAGTGCACACTGTATGTTTTGAATCTGATTCCTAAGAACAATAATTTCTTTACTAAAGCATGTGCTATGATTTTTTTGTTTTATGAGGTTCATATTGTATCTTGTGATATTCCCAGCTGTAAGTGTGTAACGACCCACAATTTCAACAGGATACACAAGTTCTCTGAAGATAATACAACTACACAAGTTCTCTAGGAAATACAACCAACTAAAGACATGCTTTCCACAACACGGACCCACACTGGTTACAGATAAACATGAGGCACACACTAAGGACACACTGGTTCATCTAAAGTAAGCAGTCTTACAACAAGGTCTTCCCACAGAAGGTTTCTTTAGATTCATGTTTTAGCTGTAAGTGTTTTTACATTCTTTACTTTTCGCAGAGGAATCATGATAGGAGAATCTGAAAGTCATGTCTCCTTTGAAGAATTTTCCCCTACCTTGATAATGTTAATATACAGTGTAAACCAATTATTGGATGGTAAGAGGTTGCTTCATTAACTTGATTAACTTGTTCATTGGTTAGGAGGCAGTTAGTTTATCAAGGCTCTTAACTTCATCAAACTGTTTTCAACGTTGTGCTTTTAAACATATATGTTTTACCCCTTTTAAGCGGTCATATTTTTATTTTATTTTATTTTTACAGTACATGACTGTCTAAGACTTGGATTCATCATTAAGATCTTATTAGTGGTTAAAAAGGATTTCATTGGGGCAAGAGTCTAACCAGAATTATTAAAGGTTTCACTTGGGCTTCACTTGAAGAGATAGACATAAGTATACTGTTTACTTTTTCAACGGGCAAGATAGGTCGAAGAGTTTCTTAGTCAAGTTCCTTCTATTTATTATAATCTTATTATCTTCCAAGAATTCAATCATTGATTTCACCTTAAGACCGTTCTGAGGATTTACCACAATAAGAGATTGTTGATTAGTTTAAGTGGGATCACCGGGTATATTTGTTTCTCTTGTTTTCTTTTTGCTAGGTTCAAACATAGTCCTCTACCAAACGACACATGACCAAAGGTAACCAAAGTGATGCAAGTTGATTCATGTTTTAGATAATTATAATTAGGCTGACAATTCAAGGATAAATCATATTCTGAAAAGTGAAAATTCAACGAAGGATACACATGTCAAAACAAGTTCATTTAATCTTATTGACAATAATATTTCTCAAATTGACTTTCAAACGATAACAACCTACATGAGAACAATACAAAATTATAACACAATGCCTTCTATATAGTCTTCACAATTTCCATACCAATGTTTTAAAGCAAAGGAAAACATTCGTACAACAGCAGTTCCTAAGAAGGCTGGAAACCACTCTCTACACGTGTTTCTTTTTCTCTCTTTTTTTTTTCTTTTCTACTCAGGATATCCTCCTGCACATTTGTTAGCACATGTCAGTTCGCAAGAACTGAGCACGATAAAAGCTATAACATTAAGACGATATGTTGTTATCTAACTGTTTCAAGGAAGAAGAAAACACCGTTGATTATGAAAAATAATCTAAGAATCTAAACAAGAGCAATTAAAGAGTTGTCCAATAGCATAAAATGTCTGAATAAAATGGAACGGCACTAACTCTATTTAATTATCATTTCTCATAGGAGCAATTAATAAACATCATAGTGAATTACACTCATATCACAATAATGACCGTCATTTTAACAAGATAACATTTCGAAACAAAAACAATTACAAGAAGAGAATTAATTTCAAACGTGATCTGTCCCTATTTGTTTAAGTTAGTTCACCAAGCCAAGGATTCACTATGCCACTGGAAGATCCCAAACAATCAATCGATATGAGAATATCTAACCCAACATGACTCATTCATATTAAGGTGATGTGCCTAAAACAGTTAATTTTATGTTAGTACAGAATAAATAAATTGAAAAGAAAAGGAATGAAACGCACAAATGACCCCGTATGGGCCACATCCTATCCTAACAATCCTTCTATTAAACTTTCTTCTAATCAAGAGGATGTCTTAAGAAAAAGGACAAACTTGACAAGACCAAACATAACCATTATAAATCTTACGGAGGGTTACTCGATCATTCGAAGAACACAAACACAGATACATAGCTTCCAAAGGATCCGTCATCAATAACAAGTTGACTTTAACCTTTACGGTCAACATGTAACCATTCTACTACAATGACAACAAGGAGGTCGTATCACAACGATCATCACAAAAACCAGTCAACCAATGAGTTTCCAAACACACCAACCTCTAAGTCATAGGAGAATGAAATTTAAACATCTTTATGGAGCAAAACGTAGGGTAATTTCTTATGCATAAAACCAACATCCCAATTTTAAGATTTGAAAATTTCCTCAATAATGATCCAGTAGGTCTCGTATCCTCCAACATGTGTGAAACAAAATCAAGGTACGAAAAAGAGTATTTCCTCTGACATTTTAAGCTATCCAAAAGAAATGTGAGTAACGTCTAAAGAAGACATTCCATAGGATCAGCTACATTCCTCAAACATACTACGAGTCACCAAGGAGAGAAGGTGATTCCAAAGAAAACAATCTCCAAACGGTGAACATGAATTGATATCAAATTATGAAGATCAACCATGACGCTTGAAGAATAAAAGTATTTCTTTGAGCGATTTAAAAAAATAACAAAAGCAACTAACCTAGTTGAGAGTAATATCAACTTGGCTCAATTCGAAAATCAGTCAAGCTAAGCACACACCAAGCCAACCGGGAAGGATTACTAGAACCTAAAACGACTAAAAGAAAAGGATAGAGACAGGAAAAGCATCATTCACCTATACACAATGCACTCGCAGTACTCAATCCCTAATTCGCAAATACCCGACATAACCCAGAACTACAGATCTCGAACCGAAACAAGAATAAGAACAAAACAGGAACTATAAGGTTGAGTCCAACAACAATGTTTGATAAAACATTCAAATCGTGAGACCAACACAAGGAACTAGGGGGTGTTCATTACGGGACCCCACCTCTTTTGTTTTATTAGACTTAAGAACAAGGTTCACCCAACTAATATTTATTAAAATCCAGAAAACAATATAAAGGCTTCAACCAGCGCAATCATTTCTAATGCCAAAAAGGAATACAAACGAGCAAGGGAAGTGGAAACCAAACAGCATACCATCACACGAGACATTTATATGAAGAGTAGAGTTATTTAATGAATCAGTTAAATAACAGCATAAGAATCAATGGTATAGAGAATATCGTGCCTGATTAAGCTCCCGCAGTCGATAACAAGATGGACGGGGCTGCTGCAACATCACCCCAAGCGCAACTTCTCTTCCTCGGCTCTTGAAGGTCAAGGTCCAAACTCTATTAACGGCCATGCTCTTGACTTCATAACATCAATTGTATAGAGCTCCTTTCTTAAACACATAAAGTCTCGATTATAGGTCCCACAAATCTTACCATAAAAATATGACATTGGTAAAATAAACCATTCGACAGTGACACCACATCCTCCCTGGATGGATGGAAAGAAATATGGAAGAAGCCAAATCTCTAGAGGCAATGGATTGTTTCGGACAATCAAATACTCCAGCGCACGGAAGCCACATTTTTCCCCATGAAGGTATAGTAGTAGCACCGCCATGGTCCAAAATCCATACGACCTTTTTCCATTGCTTCTTTATCTCCTCCATCAGACCCTTGGCCAAGAAGTCTCAAAGTTACATAGTTTAGTACTATCCCAAACATTGTGCTGGAGCCATGATCCTGGAGATTGACCTTTAACTGCTTCTGGAAGGCTGGATTTTTCTAGGTGCTATAGGACAGCCTTGAGAGCCCTCAATAGCCTGTGATTTGTTGCTTCCTTGAGAGAGGAGTCTATATGCCTTTCTAATAGAATCCCCATACCAACATCCACATATTCATCTGATAATGCACGAGCAAGAGAAGTTGCCACATGATCTTCAAAAGAACTAGGAAAGAGTGTGACATCATGAGATTTAGACAGGCTCGAATGTTCATTCGACCCAAGGATTTGGTAAAGTGAGGATATCCGACGTAAAGAAGCAACATCCACACGAAGCACACTAGAAGATAATCCACAAAGCTCTAAAAGAAAGGCGCAAGAGGCCACCAAAACATTATTTTCAAAATGCATAAAAGCGAGTGGCATTATTGAGATAAGAAGCTTCTCTTCACTTTGTGTCAGCTGTGAAAGCAACACCTGAATCTCAGAGGAGGCTTGTGATTGACCTCGTGAAGACTGTCCCATTTGTTCTTGGACACACCCCAGTGAATTCAATCTCTGTGCTCGATTTCCAATGAGACAATTGAAAGCTGCAAGTGCACGTCCCCTGTGCAAGTGGTGTTCGATTCCAAAGTCACCCTCTTTGGCCTTTGTTTCTGTGTCTACCTACCGCAAGCGCAATTAATGGTGCTCAACCGCTCTCGGCTCATGATAACGTGCCGCCTCCATTTTTTCTCTATTTTCTAATCTGAAAAAAATGCACACAGTGGCCACAAACAGAAATACTAGTAGAGAAAACAAGCACAATATACATATGAAAGAACGGGCACATTCACACCATCTTCAACAACAAGTATCAACCGGAGAAAGGAGGTCTCAAAAGAGAATCATTGCAAAGGAATTTCTTCAGGTCTCTTGGTAACACTCTCACTGTCACATGGTGATTTTGGCAGGAACAACTCAGTACAAGATTTGGATTTGGAAAAAATATCCTGCTACCTTCATCTCCCAAGACATTTTCTCCAACATTGAAAAGATCCCTGTGCCCGTGGGTGCGATCTGTCACCAAAACTGGGACAAGCTCATGGCAGAAACAAATAAAATACAAGCACAGAATGCAGCCTCAAGATTGATCGAGCTTCTTCCATGTTAGATTCACCACCTGGACAGAAGCGACTTTCCAAAATGAAAAGGCAAGACAGCTCAACTAAAACTTTATCCCGTCCTTCTACTACGGCTGCAAGATTTGCAACCACTGATCGCGACTGTGGTCGCGTGCAACCAGAACAACAAGTTCGGCACCAACGGTTCCTTGGGATCACCCTGCAGCAGCTGTCACACTTTCTCTCCCTGGAGGCCACTGATTTTCTGAGGTAAGTTTACCTCTCGACCCTGTAGCTGTTGCATACCGCCAAAAAACTTCCTCACGGCACTTTCCTAGGAGGATTTTGGTTCTGCGCTCCACTAAGACTACTGCACAACATGATTTTGAGGATCCAAACCCTCTCACGCAACACCAGGGTGACAGACCTTCATTTCACCATCAACGAATCCACTGTCCAGAACACGCTGAAGTAATTCATCTGTTTCAGCATTTGATGGAGTGCAAAACAAGCATACGTGGTTTGGGTAGAAAACAACAGGCACTAGCAGGTTGCAAGTCAAAAGAATTAATGACTGGGGCATGTGCGGCCACCAACCAGGAAGAAAAATTGAA
Source organism: Taxus wallichiana var. yunnanensis (assembly GCA_018340775.1). Classification (NCBI taxonomy): domain Eukaryota; kingdom Viridiplantae; phylum Streptophyta; class Pinopsida; order Cupressales; family Taxaceae; genus Taxus; species Taxus wallichiana. Next base: position 714,636,919 of record CM031240.1, on the reverse strand, counting down.
CACGCCAAGAAAAGGGTGCAGGGCTCTTTAATGCCATGGCGGGAGGGAGACAAACACAAGGAAGGTCAAATAAAAATCTGATTCCATCACGTCGCACAATAAAAGCTCCACCTTCCACGCCAAGGAGATGAAGCTGACCGAGCCCAGGTAGGTTAGGGGGGCATTACATTCTCCTCCCCTTAAGAAAGCATCGTCCTCGATGCGACATTACACAGAGGAAAGGAAATGGTACGCAACAAGGGATAGATACCGAAGAAAACACACCCTATGGTTTGAAATTTTGGTTGATTAAAGCACGGTCACAAGGTAGCCTTAGGAACATTTGGTAGAATTTTTAACTTTCAATGTTCGTGAAGATTGGCGATTCTTTCTTGTTTATTATTTTCATTAGTCTCTTTCATTAACATTATTTCTAGTTTTAGTTTCTTTTAAAAAAAATATCATCATTGAAGGGTTTTGATTTATTCCTTATTGTGGGTGCCCAACATGAACTGCTAACACAACACCCTATCAGGTTCACAAGACCCTACAGATTCACAAGCACACAAGTATATACTTCAAGACTGTATTACACCACAAAAGGTTACACAATTACGGAATAGAATAGGCACACTCCACATAACATAGTACTCGGCACACATCAATGACTGACATACCAAAATACTTAACCAAAACAGTACTACAATCCACTAGACATTTCCTCAATTTGCATCAATGAAAAACTCACATAACACCAAACAAATGCCACAGGTACATAGTGCCCACAAGGGAATCAATGACATAACCACAACATCACAACACATATCCATCTGACATGAGTAACACATACATCAAAAGACCACTACCAAACATCACAATAACTCAACATATATCCTGCAACATCAACCATATAGACAAATATCATAAGCCTCCCTCAAACTCTTATGCCTCCAAGTCTCTTATGCCTCCCTCAAACTCTTATGCCTCCCTCAAGTCTCTTATGCCTCCCTCAAACTCTTATGCCTCCCTCAAGTCTCTTATGCCTCCTCTCTTATGCCTCCCTCAAACTCTTATGCCTCCTCAAGTCTCTTTTGCCTCCTCTTATGCCTCCCTCAAGTCTCTTATGCCTCCTCAAACTCTTATGCCTCCCTCAAGGAGGCCGGTTGTCCCTATGGTCCATGACACATAGAGTTCGAACACTCCTAACCCAAGTGACATAATAACGCGTGGTTCAACAACCCACTAGTTATATGTACCCCTTGGGGCGTACCCCCATACAACGAAGCGGGTCCATAGGTCCAACCAATCCATGGTGCATCCTATGACCCTATTCCACACATCACGACAATAGAACCAGACAACAATCCAATCAAAGTGCCAAGTGGCAAAGTACAAGCCTTGGGCAGGGCGGTAAAAATTCCAAATTAAAAAGAAGACCCAAAATCAAGCAAAAATAAATGACCAAATGGCCATAGTTAGTATCAAAATCCCCATGTTAGTGCCACAAACCAAGGAAATGCCCAAAATTGTAAAGCATTGCAATCAAGAAAAGCTGCTGGTCCTTACAAAATAAGGAAAAAATCAATTACGAATAAAATCAACTTATAATGATGTCACATTACGATAACTGTGTGGCCTTATCTAGCCACCAAAGGGGTACTCAACGAGTTGCTAGCACTCGGAACATCGAGCCTCAGCTCGTAAAATACATATCAATAATACAACTGTCATCACCTCCATCTGAATCATCCCGCCACCACTTCGACAAGGCTAAACATAGTCATAGATACACTAAGGTTGCATACATACAACCACATAGGGAGAGAGGAAAGAATCACATGTTATCTACTAAACCGAGTTTTAGCTCGAGTTATTGACCCATGGTACACCATTCCTCACTCTCAACATACACTTCTACCGATTTCCCTCAGGATCGGTTAGCGTAAGGTTCACAACATAACATACAACAACATCACTAACATAACGGTGGCACACACGTAACTACCATAACATCTCACGTATGGTATGCATACAGGGTAGATCACAATCATACATCCACAGGGCGTAATACATCACTTTACCACATTCTACACCCAAAGCGCAATCACCATACGATAGGGTTCATACATTCACCGTATGACCCAAAATCACAACATGAAGCATTACCTATTTGCACAGTCATACATACGATGAACATAGTACATCACAACATAACATCCATTAACATACATAGCAAGGTGGTACACACATTTTTCTTCGTAACATGGTAAAAACATCATGATACAACTCATTTCTTTTAACATCAACTAGTCATACAACACATTGATACACCCACATATCACAATATGTCACAATGCTCCAACACTACGTCATCCACATTAGAATTCTTTTCACACATCACAAACAATAATTCACACGTGAATTCTTCCTAGAATCCACAAGAAGGAGAGAGAATACTCCCATCCCCAACATATCAACATGGTAACAAACACGCACTAAGTGACATACACATCACGTGCGTTCACAATATCACAATTACGACAATAATCACATCACGTTTAAAGCACATTACTCTTCCAATATCTACCACCATCATGCAACATCATCATCATCATGCAGTATCATCATGTAACACCACCACCACCATGTAACATCATCATATAACACCAATCCGGCCCATAGGTTCGAGAGCATGAACCTACGCTCTCGATACCAAGTGTAGCGACCCACAAATTCACACACAAAACAACACAAGTAAAAAGACAGGATATTTTTTTTTTTGACTCGCTTGAAGATAATATGACACTACACAAGTTCTCTAGGAAATACAACCAACTAAAGACATGCTTTCCACAACACGGACCCACACTGGTTACAGATAAACATGAGGCACACACTAAGGACACACTGGTTCATCTAAAGTAAGCAGTCTTACAACAAGGTCTTCCCACAGCAGGTTTCTTTAGATTCATGTTTTAGTTGTAAGTGTTTCTACATTCTTTACTTTCCGCAGAGAGATCATGATAGGAGAATCTGAAAGTCATGTCTCCTTTGAAGAATTTTCCCTACCTTGATAATGTTAATATACAGTGTAAACCAATTATTGGATGGTAAGAGGTTGCTTCATTAACTTGATTAACTTATTCATTGGTTAGGAGGTAGTTAGTTTATCAAGGCTCTTAACTTCATCAAACTGTTTTCAACGTTGTGCTTTTAAACATATATGTTTTACCCTTTTAAGCGGTCATATTTTTATTTTATTTTATTTTTACAGTACATGGCTGTCTAAGACTTGGATTCATCATTAAGATCTTATTAGTGGTTAAAAAGGATTTCATTGGGGCAAGAGTCTAACCAGAATTATTAAAGGTTTCACTTGGGCTTCACTTGAAGAGATAGACATAAGTATACTGTTTACTTTTTCAACGGGCAAGATAGGTCGAAGAGTTTCTTAGTCAAGTTCCTTCTATTTATTATAATCTTATTATCTTCCAAGAATTCAATCATTGATTTCACCTTAAGACCGTTCTGAGGATTTACCACAATAAGAGATTGTTGATTAGTTTAAGTGGGATCACCAGGTATATTTGTTTCTCTTGTTTTCTTTTTGCTAGGTTCAAACATAGTCCTCTACCAAACGACACATGACCAAAGGTAACCAAAGTGATGCAAGTTGATTCATGTTTTAGATAATTATAATTAGGCTGACAATTCAAGGATAAATCATATTCTGAAAAGTGAAAATTCAACGAAGGATACACATGTCAAAACAAGTTCATTTAATCTTATTGACAATAATATTTCTCAAATTGACTTTCAAACGATAACAACCTACATGAGAACAATACAAAATTATAACACAATGCCTTCTATATAGTCTTCACAATTTCCATACCAATGTTTTAAAGCAAAGGAAAACATTCGTACAAACATCCTAAGAAGGCTGGAAACCACTCTCTACACGTGTTTCTTTTTCTCTCTTTTTTTTTTCTTTTCTACTCAGGAAATCCTCCTGCACATTTGTTAGCACATGTCAGTTCGCAAGAACTGAGCACGATAAAAGCTATAACATTAAGACGATATGTTGTTATCTAACTACATTTCAAGGAAGAAGAAAACACCGTTGATTATGAAAAATAATCTAAGAATCTAAACAAGAGCAATTACAGAGTTGTCCAATAGCATAAAATGTCTGAATAAAATGGAACGGCACTAAGTCTATTTAATTATCATTTCTCATAGGAGCAATTAATAAACATCATAGTGAATTTCACTCATATCACAATAATGACCGTCATTTTAACAAGATAACATTTCAAACAAAAACAATTACAAGAAGAGAATTAATTTCAAACGTGATCTATCCCTATTTGTTTAAGTTAGTTCACCAAGCCAAGGATTCACTATGCCACTGGAAGATCCCAAACAATCAATCGATATGAGAATATCTAACCCAACATGACTCATTCATATTAAGGTGATGTGCCTAAAACAGTTAATTTTATGTTAGTACAGAATAAATAAATTGAAAAGGAAAGGAATGAAACGCACAAATGACCCCGTATGGGCCACATCCTATCCTAACAATCCTTCTATTAAACTTTCTTCTAATCAAGAGGATGTCTTAAGAAAAAGGACAAACTTGACAAGACCAAACATAACCATTATAAATCTTACAGGAGGGTTACTCGATCATTCCGAAGAACACAACACAGGATACATAGCTTCCAAAGGATCCGTCGTCAACAACAAGTTGACTTTAACCTTTCTGGTCAACATGTAACCATTCTACTACAATGACAGCAAGGAGGTCGTATCACAACGATCATCACAAAAACCAGTCAACCAATGAGTTTCCAAACACACCAACCTCTAAGTCACAGGAGAATGAAATTTAAACATCTTTACGGAGCAAAACGTAGGGTAATTTCTTATGCATAAAACCAACATCCCAATTTTAAGATTTGAAAATTTCCTCAATAATGATCCAATAGGTCTCGTATCCTCCAACATGTGTGAAACAAAATCAAGGTACGAAAAAGAGTATTTCCTCTGACATTTTAAGCTATCCAAAAGAAATGTGAGTAACGTCTAAAGAAGACATTCCATAGGATCAGCTACATTCCTCAAACATACTACAGTCACCAAGGGAGAGAAGGTGATTCCAAAGAAAACAATCTCCAAACGGTGAACATGAATTGATATCAAATTATGAAGATCAACCATGACGCTTGAAGAATAAAAGTATTTCTTCGAGCGATTTAAAAAAAATAACAAAAGCAACTAACCTAGTTGAGAGTAATATCAACTTGGCTCAATTCGAAAATCAGTCAAGCTAAGCACACACCAAGCCAACCAGGAAGGATTACTAGAACCTAAAACGACTAAAAGAAAAGGATAGAGATAGGAAAAGCATCATTCACCTATACACAATGCACTCGCAGTACTCAATCCCTAATTCGCAAATACCCGACATAACCAGAACTACAGATCTCGAACCGAAACAAGAATAAGAACAAAACAGGAACTATAAGGTTGAGTCCAACAACAATGTTTGATAAAACATTCAAATCGTGAGACCAACACAAGGAACTAGGGGGTGTTCATTACAGGACCCCACCACTCTTTTGTTTTATTAGACTTAAGAACAAGGTTCACCCAACTAATATTTATTAAAATCCAGAAAACAATATAAAGGCTTCAACCAATGCAATCATTTCTAACGCCAAAAAGGAATACAAACGAGCAAGGGAAGTGGAAACCAAACAACATACCATCACACGAGACATTTATATGAAGAGTAGAGTTATTTAATGAATCAGTTAAATAACAGCATAAGAATCAATGGTATAGAGAATATCGTGCCTGATTAAGCTCCCGCAGTCGATAACAAGATGGACAGGGCCTGCAACAGCAACCCAACCAGCGCAACTTCTCTTCCTCGGCCTGCTGAAGGTCCAAACTCTGTTAACGGCCATGCTCTTGACTTCATAACATCAATTGTATAGAGCTCCTTTCTTAAACACATAACAGTCTCAGTTATAGGTCCCACAAATCTCCGCCCATAAAAATATGACATTGGCAAAATAAACCATTCGACAGTGACACCACATCCTCCCTGGATGGATGGAAATAAAATATGGAAGAAGCCAAATCTCTGGAGGCAATGGATTGTTTCCAGACCAATCAAATACTCCAAGCGCCGGAAGCCACATTTTTCCCCATGAAGGTATAGCAGTAGCACTGCCATGGTCCAAAATCCATACACGACCTTTTTCCATTGCTTCTTTATCTCCTCCATCAGACCCTTGGCCAAGAAGTCTCAAAGTTACATAGTTTAGTACTGTCCCAAACATTGTGCTGGAGCCATGATCCTGGAGATTGACCTTTAACTGCTTCTGGAAGGCTGGATTTTTCTAGGTGCTGTAGGACAGCCTTGAGAGCCCTCAATAGCCTGTGATTTGTTGCTTCCTTGAGAGAGGAGTCTGTATGCCTTTCTAATAGAATCCCCATACCAACATCCACATATTCATCTGATAATGCACGAGCAAGAGAAGTTGCCACATGATCTTCAAAAGAACTAGGAAAGAGTGTGACATCATGAGATTTAGACAGGCTCGAATGTTCATTCGACCCAAGGCTTTGGTAAAGTGAGGATATCCGACGTAAAGAAGCAACATCCACACGAAGCACACTAGCAGATAATCCACAAAGCTCTAAAAGAAAGGCGCAAGAGGCCACCAAAACATTATTTTCAAAATGCATAAAAGCGAGTGGCATTACTGAGATAAGAAGCTTCTCTTCACTTTGTGTCAGCTGTGAAAGCAACACCTGAATCTCAGAGGAGGCTTGTGATTGACCTCGTGAAGACTGTCCCATTTGTTCTTGGACACACCCCAGTGAATTCAATCTCTGTGCTCGATTTCCAATGAGACAATTGAAAGCTGCAAGTGCACGTCCCCTGTGCAAGTGGTGTTCGATTCCAAAGTCACCCTCCTTGGCCTCTGTTTCTGTGTCTACCCTGCGCAATTAATGGCCGCTCAACCGCTCTCGGCTCATGATAACGTGCCGCCTCCATTTTTTTTTCTCTGTTTTCTAATCTGAAAAAAAATGCACACAGTGGCCACAAACAGAAATACCAGCACAGAAAACAAGCACAATATACATATGAAAGAACGGGCACATTCACACCATCTTCAACAGCAGTATCCAACGCAGAAAGGAGGTCTCAAAAGAGAATCATTGCAAAGGAATTTCTTCAGGTCTCCTGGTAACACTCTCACTGTCACATGGTCGATTTTGGCAGGAACAACTCAGTACAAGATTTGGATCTGAAAAAATATCCTGCTACCTTCATCTCCCAAGACATTTTCTCCAACATTGAAAAGATCCCTGTGCCCGTGGGTGCGATCTGTCACCAAAACTGGGACAAGCTCATGGCGGAAACAAATAAAATACAAGCACAGAACGCAGCCTCCAGATTGATCGAGCTTCTTCCATGTTAAATTCATCACTCTGACAGAGCGACTTTACAAAATGAAAAGGCAAGACAGCTCAACTAAAACTTTATCCCGTCCTTCTACTACGGCTGCAAGATTTACAACCATCGATCGCGACTATGGTCGCGCAACCGAACAACAAGTTCGCACCAACGGTTCCTTGGGATCACCCCCTATAAAGCAGCAGCTGTCGCACTTTCTCTCCCTGGAGGCCACTCGATTTTCGAGGTAAGTTTACCTCTCGACCCGTAGCTGCTGTGCATACCGCCAAAAACTTCCTCACGGCACTTTCTAGGAGGATTTCGGTTCTGCGCTCCACTGAGACTGCCTGCACAACACAATTTTGAGGATCCAAACCCTCTCACCCAACACTAGGGCGACAGACCTTCATTTCACCATCAACGAATCCACTGTCCAGAACACGCTGAAGCAATTCATCTGTTTCAGCATTTGATGGAGTGCAAAACAAGCATACGCGGTTTGGGCAGAAAACAACAGGCACCAGCAGGTTGCAAGTCAAAAGAATTAATGACTGGGGCATGTGCGGCCACCAACCAGGAAGAAAAATTGAACACGCCAAGAAAAGGGTGCAGGGCTCTTTAATGCCATGGCGGGAGGGAGACAAACACAAGGAAGGTCAAATAAAAATCTGATTCCATCATGTCGCACAATAAAAGCTCCACCTTCCACGCCAAGGAGATGAAGATCTTATTTCATATTTTCTCGTAAGTTGGCCTTTGATCCTACAAGTTACTTCAAATTTGATAGTTTTTGTGAGTTGTAACTGCTGATATAGTCTGTGTTCACATGTTAATGTCAAAAGTAGATCGATCTACATGTAATTTCCGTAACCCCTGAGTTCGATAAAATTAATAAATACTTGAACACTCTCTCAACTGTTTTGTGCTACCTATTAAAGTGATCAGAAACTCTTATGCCCTGACAATTGATCTTTCAACACTAAGTTTTTCTTTGGCATTTGGAAGTGACATGTTCTCTCCTCTGTTTGCATGGAATACATTTGTCTTTGGCGTGGCATCCCTACATTTTTATGTTGTTCTTTCTTGGCTGGAGTGATCGATGATTGGATTTTTAAGCCAGTGCCTGGAAGGTGATGTAACCTACGACCTGCGTGGACAAATTGAAATGTGGATGTGGCTGTGTTATCACAACTGTGGAATACTTCTTGCAGACAGTTTGTGCTGCAGTTTCTCTGATTGGCAACTGTGTATGCTTGTGTGCTGAATATATTTTGTCTTAGACCGTGACAGATCTGTCTCGTGTCTGGCTGACTGGTAATTTACTTCCTATTTCACCATTTTTTCATTTCTTTAGTAGTTAATATGGACATTCACTTGGAAAAATACTCGGGGTTAAACTTTCATACATGGAAGGTAAAGATCCAAATGCAACTTATGTATAAAAACTTATGGCGAATAGTAGATGGGAAAGAGAAGACACCCACCAATGCCCAAATTAGCAGAATGATAGTGTAGAGATGATAAGGAAAAAGCCTTTATTGTCCTTGCTTTCTCCGATTCTGAATTCCATCATGTTGATCTTAATAAATCTTCCAAGGACATGTGGGATAATTTAAATAAATTATTTGGAGCGAAAGTAGTGAACGTGAAGTTTTCCCTAAAACTTCAGTTATATAGATTCAAAATGGAAGAAAGTGATTCCATGTCTAGCCAAATTAATAATCTTCGGTCTCTTCTCCAACAACTACCAAAAGTCAAAGTTGTGATAGAAGACGAGGATGCCGAGCTATCCTATTAAACAGTCTATCTTCCAAATATAGCAATGTTGTTTTTACTCTCATCAAATACAGTCTAAATCTTTAGATGACATGATGACGGCTCTTCTCGTAGAGGAAAAACACATAACTCGATAATGCTGCGCAGAAGGTGATACTCAACAAGTAATGCACTTCATTCCACAAATGGAAAATTTTACAAAGCGATCGATAAAAATAAACAAGAGCCTAAACAAGAGATTGAATGCCACTATTGTCAGAAGAAAGGTCATACAATATGGAACTATCATATCCGAGCAAGAGATGTTCTACAAGGAAATATAAAACACAATGGAGCTAATACTACTCATATAGTAAGATCTAAAAGATTCAGACAAGATTGAGGAAGTTGTTGATGAGATGGGTTTCACATCATCTCTAGTACTATAAGCAACAAACAGAGGACAGAGGAAATTGGAGGCTAGAGGAAATCCAGCGACCTCTTGCAAGCTGCAGCTTGATTAGGCCATCTATAGATATTGTGGCGAATAAGGTATTGAGGACCAATTCCTTAATTTTGATTTGTTTATTTCAGTTTTTGTTGGTTGTTCTATTGTTTTTCAATAAAGTGTAGATGTTGCATAGTTTCCTGTTTGGGACCTCCTAAATTGAAAAGTGTCATGGGGAACAGAAAATCACTGAAAGCAGCGCATGGTACTCACACTAGGTTCATGGTAAACCTATAAAACCACCGAGGTAAAATCCTCTTGGTTCATGGTAAACCTATAAAACCATTGAGGTATCATCCTCTTGGTTCGTGGTAATCCTGTAAAACCACCGAGGTGAATAGTCAGAAAGTGCTCCTATCCCTCTAGGTTTATGGTCAACCTTAGAAAAACCATGTGTATCGAGACCATGTAGGCTCATGCTCGTGTGAAGACCCTCTTTGTGGTGTTCTCATTAAGGCGGGGACATCCAAAGTCGGGAAATGAATGTTTGTAAAAAATTGTAATAAGGGGGAATGTTAGCGTATATTACATTGGTTTAAGTGTTACAACGGTTAGCAGTTACTTTATAACTATTTTCTTAACCGTGTTTCTCTTCTTGTATCATCCTAGGTAAGATTGGTAGTTGGAAGATGAATAAAGACAAATCTTTTAATGTTCTACAAATAGTTGAGAGATGACAATAGGGGTTCTAAGCTTTCTTTATCTCTCACTTCCGTAGATACAATGGAAACACCTCAGTTTGTGGGTATACCTATTATTGAGGTGAGTCTCCGGTATCAAGTTTGGTTCCTTATTAATGTATCCTAAACTAGTTTTTATGGGTTTTGAGTATAAAAGGATTGTTGTAATCTGAATTGAAATGGAGTGATACACCAAATTTATAGGGGATTTTTAAAAAATTTACACTCATGTAAAATGGAAACTCGAACCTTTGTTTACAATGGAATACATTGATGAATGAACCTAACTAGGGGAAAATTCATACAGTTTTATTGCATTTTAAGATGCAGTTATTAATTAGCAACATGCAATTTACAGTTATGTGTGTTGTTACAGATTGTAACACCTCACATAGAATGAAATTCCATGTTCGTCTTCAGAAAGGAAACAAAAAATCCCCGAAGTACCACCGCATTACTTTGATGAAGGTGGGATTCACACTTTTTATGGAGGTTAAACTCAATAACAACAAACAAGGTTGCAGTTTACATGCAAAGAGTTCATTATTAAGTTACAGGTACATCAAATCTCATTACTTCTTCATGTTTAAATACTATTAATCATGTGATTGAGTTTTTATTTTATTATACAATAAATATCCATCATAAAAGTTGAATGAAAAATAAGTATACAACTCAGTTATAGAAATTAATGTTATTTATTCATGAAGAAATTTAATGTTTCCCACACAATCCATGGGATGTAACTTATAACTACTGAAATAAGAGATACATTTGCATAAATCTAAGAGAAAAGGAATGTAGAAGGAACCCATCATTTCCTTGAGGTTTCCTCTTGGTATTTTTGTTCTAGTTCTAAGCTCCTTCATCTTCATCTTCTCCATCATCCACTTCAATAATGTACTTGAAAGAGTAACAAGAAAACTGTCAGTTTTGAGCTCAGGGTTAAATCTGCATGCCTGTGCTATTAACTTTAGGAAAATGAATCTCCTAAGATCAAGAGGCATAAGTACATCAAAGATGATACGAAAATGAAAAGTACTATCTTACAAAAGCACATATGATTCTTGGAATCATTATAAATGAAAGAAAAGAAAGAAAATAAAATCATTATGGAGCACAAGAGAGGCCAAAAAGCCTAATGTTTGCTAACTAGTTTGTCTAAATGTGTAGGTACAGGTAACAAAAATAAATAAAAACTAACTATTGTGTTTTAAAACTACCTTCAAGAAGTTAAAGATTGATGAATACAAAAGGAAACCATTGCATGCTTTGAAATATTCAGATCAAAAGAATTGATTAAGAACAAGTCACAAAGTACAAGTCTATCATCAATGTTATAGAAAACTTTGGAGAGTTAATATTAATGGTTGAAATAAAGGAAGAGGTTACCATAATGTGACATTCATCAAGGAAGGTAGACTGAAATTACAACTCATGATAGATCAAAAAGTACAGAAAGAAGATACATGATACTCATGTTTAAGCCATGATTGTAGTCAAAGTAGATAAAACACAACTTTAAGTACAATATATAAGGGATGAGTATAAATATTAACACAATCACTTTAATTAAAGCCATCAGGACTAATGATATCAAAAATTAAAGGAGATGAACCATTACAGCTTGAAAATTCCATGGAAGGAGTGATAATTTCAAAATAGAGTAACAAAGAGACAAGATATAAATTTCCAAATTTTCATCACTCAAGAATATTGTAAGGATCATAAAAGTGTCACAGAAGGATACAAGTACATTTTCTCAAGAAACTTCAATAGTTTTCAACTCTTCATAATAGAATATGAAAAAATAGTGAGTTTGAGGAGACTATTTCATGTTAAAAATATCTACAAGTTCACAATATTTAGGTACAATTTTGTTAACAATCTACAACTAAAATTTTAAAGAAATAGATCAAATATGCAAAAAAAAACAACATGATTAGAGCTTCTTCAACTCGAGAGAATTTATTCATATTCTAGAGTATTAAGGACTTACATCTCAAAGAGCAGGCTTAAAGTAAAATGATCAAGTTTATTGCAGTAGATGACAACAATTTGCATAATAGAGTAAAGCACTTATGAAACAATTTCAGGGGTTCATATCTAGGAGTTTTCATGATTCAAAAAGCACAAAATAAAGAAATGAATGAAGTTTAGAAAGGTACCAGTATTTAATAAATATCAAGCCTCAAATTATCATTCCAAGGTACATGAAGTGATTCAGGTATCAAAAAAGTATACAATGCAACCAGTTTGAAAAGAAACACAAAACCACAAAGGTGCCTTCAACATTCTCAGAACAAAAATGACTAAAATAGACAAGAGATAACTAAGCTCTCATCAAACAAGAGTCATATTCATTCATATTTCAATAGATGAATCAAAACAATTTTTACACATAGTATCCTGAAATAGATTACAACTTGCATAAGGAGAAACATCTCATGGCAATTTGAGAAAAGAGAAAGAAAACATGGATTTCCAAATCACTTGTCACTATCACCATCAAATAAGTCACTAGTAAACTATCAAGAATATCAAAGATTGAAAATACAACTTTGAAGTTGGAACTGGAACCTCAAAATACATTCAAGAAAGAATTTATTTACAACCACATAGCTAAATTTAGACATTTACATGCTCAAAATACAGCTTTCAAATTGATAAAGACCATAAAAAGGAAATTTTAGTTAATGAAGAATTTATCAAAAGGAATCAAATGCATTATACATTTTTAGGTTGAATGATACTGATTGACAAAGCAAGTTGCAAGAATGGATATCTATAGATTAAGAGCAACATAGGCTCTTGAACACAATATGGAGTTGTTACATATCAATATGAGCACAAGAAAGCACATAACTCAGCTCAAATGTTAGGTCAAATGTAAGCAAAAAATACATGCCCAACATTATACAAAAATTATAAAACACAAGCTCCAAAGCGATGTTATATGAAGAAAATGTAAACCCCTCCTGGATTTTTTCCAAAAGAATAAAAAGGAAAAATCGAGTTAAGGGGAAATGATACAAAACTCAAAATGATATGCAATGAAGATCTCAAGATCCCACAACAAGCTCAAATAATTTTGAGGTAGAATACCTAGAAACAATGACTAGATTTGGTCAAATCTAGCTCGAAGCTCAATAATGGCGATGAAGTCAAAGAAACCCTCACTCAAAATTGAAAATCCATAAAATAATGATCACCCAGAATCATTTTAAGTTCGAACAATACTCCATAGTGCCAAAAATGACAAATAATCACAAGGATTTAGCATCATATCAATACACAGTGACAAATCTCAAAAAATTCAAGTAAATGGAGGCATCAGTTATAGGAAATGATGAGCTCACCCTTTTGAAAATGACGACCATTAATGGTTGAAATGAAATGAAAGTTCTCAACCCTTGGAGTGAGGAAATCAAACAATGACCCAGAACTTCATCAACCCAGTCGAGAACAAATTCTCCTAGAAGTAGGCAAACCCTCCAACAAAGCTCTCAGAATATGAAGCGAGTTATGAACCCAAAAGTTTTGAACAGATGGTACAACAAATTCAAAACCCTATTCATGCAATAAAATAGTAGAAAGAGCTAAAAGATCACCAAATGAGCCATGGTTGAGGTCAAACAGGATACAAAGCCAAAATGAGTTTCAAAGATCTCAGAAAAGTTAAAGATCTAGAAAATTCAGAGATACGCTCACAAATCTTACCACAAAGACCATAAAAGGAATTGAATCAAGCTTCTAAGAGAAACAATACCCATTTGTATTCACGATAAAAAATCAAGAAAATCTCTTATTCGAGCTTCATCAAAGCAATTTGCATTTTTTCCAAAAACCTAGAAAATAGCTTATGGCATAGAGATTAATATCCATTGCTCAGATGAAAATAGGAGATAAGCTAAAGACTTACCAGTTTCAGATAAAAAATTTCAAATCCTTAGAATGGTCAAGTAAAGAGTCAAAAGAAAGATCACTTAGAAGTTTTCTAAGCTCATAATTATAGTTTCCATACATAGGAACATAGGAAAATGCAAAAGAAATCAATATATCAGTTTAAATAGAAGATAAAATGACAAGAATAAATTTCTTATGATACTCAAATGAACCCACAAATCTCACCTAGTCACAAGAGGTTTTAAAACTCAAGAGAGCTCTAACAGAGCGAGTACAAAGAAAGTAACAAATGTTTGAACCCTCATGAACTCACAATGACAAGAAAAACTAAGCTTCAAGCTCAAGTGGAAGAATAACAAAGGCCATGAAATAAACAAACACAAAGATCGAACCCATATAATGATGGCACTAAATCTCACTCAGAAGCTCAAAAAGAGAAAAAATGGTAGAAAAACACACATATTTCAAAGTCTCAAAGCCTCAGAAGACCAATTTATAGAGAGAAACCAAGTTCGATGATGAATCCATTGGTGGCACAGAAAATAGTTTTCCAAGGCTTTTCACCATTCCGTACATGAGTAGAATAATGAAAAGGTTGAATTCAAAATTCACTTTTATCTCTGTTAACTCAACTATTAAGTTAATCAATGGCGGCAAAGATCATAAATTACAACATTGAATGGTCATTAAAAAATTCCATTCAACCATCTTTAAACCACATGTCAATAAATCAACTATCCATATTATGAAGTACAAGATGTCATAATGGGGATTATTCAACACAATCAAATCACTTTCCATAGTAAATCCATGACCAGATAAAAGGTATAGGATCCAATGATCCAGCTTTGCAAATCAACAACTACTAGTCATCAATGATGGGAGGACATTACCATATGATCGTGAGTTTTGTAAGTAAGCACACATTCATGCTAGACACAAACCCTAATTAGGGTTAAATCATTAATGCCACAAAAGAAGGGTCAAAGTCACATGAAGGAGGGGACATGATTCCCATTTAAATTATTATTACTTTAAGACGATATAATCTTTGTTGAGAATTCAAAAGGGATTGAAATAATAATCCAAATGATAAGTGCCATTGACCATGAAAATAGCCCCTTTTATTCAAAACCAAACATTTTTAATAAAATGATTAATCAAAAGTATCCCTAAATCTTACAATGTTATGATAATATTTGAAAAGGATCCCTATGACCTTGTGGTTTTAAAAAAAGGATCAATATTTTTCAAAAAACATCATGTATGTGCCAAAGTGTGATAATCAAAATGATTAAAGGTTTGAGATGACCTTAGTTAACAAAAGCTTAGTGCCATGGTCAAGATACATGTGAAAGTGGAAAAGGTTAAATATGATTACCTTAAACTCTGCTAAAGTGGTCCCCACACTTGAAATGGTATTTTTCCAAGTATGTTCATGACATGGTGGACAAAAGATAAAGAGGATAATGCATGCAAGAGGTCAACATCAAAGCACATGGATTTTTTGAAGTCCTAATTACCTTATTTTTTCACAAAAGGTATTATTTTTTGCACATGCCTACAGGTGGTCCCCACATTACAAGTTGAATAATTTTGTGAAGTATTGGAGATCAAATGCATTATTATTTTTCTTACACAAAAGTATTATTTTGCATATGATCACTAGGATAGAACAAAGATAAATCCAAGATACCCTTACAAGTGGGTGAATATGCAAGTGCCACATTAGTGATTAAGTATGATTATTTAATCAACAATAAAGAAGAAGTTGCATGTACATTGGATAATACTTTCACACCAAACAAGTGGATAATATTAGCCAAAAATATTCACCCAAGTATTTCAATTACTTTAAAATAGAACAATCAACTCGCACTTTGACTAGAGTGTATTTTTGTAACTAAGGCTATTAATTGCCTCATTGTAATCAGCATGTCTATTTTTATTCCTTTATTTATTCATGATAAAGGGTAAAATTAGCATGCATGAGTGAGTATAGACTGTAGTCTATTTTTAGGATGGTTGTTGAAGAAGTTTTTGCTATATATTGTGTGTCAATTGCAAGGCAAAGGAGGAATTTTTGGATACATAAGTGTTGAAGCTTTATTTTTTGCTAGTTTTCCTTGAATGAGAACCAACTATTGCTTTCCAATTATTTACAATTGTGTGTATCTTTCCATTAAATATTATAAATGTTAATTCCCCAATTAATCATATTACCTATGTTGCAAATCAAGCATTTTCATAACAGTGTTAGTGTTCATGTTTAGTTTATTGTGTTATTGTAATTTATCCCTCAATATGTAAGTGTTTTAACTTAATATTCTATTGAAAACAATTAGTTTTTGGATCTAAATTTTTTTCTCAATTTTATTGTGAATATACTCAATCAAAGCCCTCATTAAATTTTTGTATGACCCATTTCAATTTGAGTTACACTAATCATATTACTCTTAAAACCCCAAAAAATAGTTTTTGATACATCAATAATCAACCAAACTTGATACCAAAGGCTCACCTCAACAATAGGTATACCCACAGACCTAAGGTGTTTCCATTCTATCTACAAAAGTGAGAGATAAAGCAAGCTTAAAACCCTAATGTTATCTCTCAGTGAGGGTGCACTTTTGAGAGATAATAGGAATTTAACGAGGACATGCACAATATATTGAGAAAGCAGTACAAAGACACAAACTAATGGGTTTAAATTTGAGATAATTATTTTACAAGTCTGTAAAATGATAATAACGATAATAATAATAATAATAATAATAATGACATTATGATTGTATTATCGATCAACGATTGTATTTTATTATTACCTTCTTTATATCAATTGATATCGATATCATCCTCTATTATCATTAAACTATCCTTTTGATTTGTTTGTCGCTCCCGCTGATCGAGCCTCATTGTGCAAATGAGGAAGAGTAGGTTTTGTGGTGGCACCATGGTTTGGGAGTGGCATTCGCATAAATATTTCATTTAATCAATCAACCCACCCACTTATTTAGGAGATACAACATGGTCATGAGCCGACGCATGGCTAGTTAGCTTGACTGGGTGTTTTAGGCTTCAAGACTACACAAGCAATATTAAGGATCGTGTAACCATTCGCTTATTGTGGTGCCCCTTTCCTTTTTTCCGTTGGGGCATACACGAGATCCGGAAAAATAAAAATAAAACAGAATAATCATATAAATAGAATGAGTTTTAGAATAAAATAAATAGAAATAGAATAATAATAATAATGAAAGTAAAAAAATAAAATTTTGAAATAAATAAATTTTAAAAAATGGAAATGGAGTGGAGGGCATGGGAAGGCACGTGATTTCTTGGCGGTGCAGAGGTTTGGTGAATGTAATCAAGTGCTTGACCAAACGAAAGAATGGGACAACTTTTCGAGAGAGAATTAAAGGAAGAGTGGAGTTTGCGGGCATGTGGGTGAGAGTTGGGTCGAGTTTGGCGGGGGTGCCTCAATAGTCTGTCACAGCCTCACCAAATGCAATAAACAATTTCCCAAAACCACTCATTCTCGGACCTGAAGTGCACTCCTAGCCTATGCCTATACCAAACATGGAGCTTTGATACAAGTTGTGGAGATCCATCTAAAAAATAATTGAAAGGATTTTTGTCCGATGTTATAATCGGGAGTGCCACGATAGACATGTTCTGCAAGATATGGACGATAAGGCACATGGACTATTTGATGGAATACCTGAAAGAAACGTGTTTTCATGGGCATCAATGATCCAGACTATGCACAATATGATTTATTGAAAAGTGGTTGGGCAATTTTAATCTGTAGAGGCATTGGAAAGAGCATTATTTCCCTCTACTCCATGGTGCCAAGCTTTGAATCACAATATGATCGATGGCTTAAATCTAGATCAGTCTGCAAGATGCCGTAGAGTTTCAAAATGTATGGTGAAATGAAGGTCTATCACCCCGATGTTGCGAGGGTGGGTGTGGGTTCTCAAAATCGTGTGCTGTGCAGGTTTCAAAGTGGAGCGTAGAACTGAAATTCTCCTAGGAAAATGACAGGTCTGCATTGGAGAGCACTTAACCCGGTTTGGTGGGTTTTTTTTCCTGCCGCTAGTCTTTTATTTAGAGTTTTGGGGCTTGTAGCTCGTGTGAGCTCTAATTCGAGCTGGGTTTCATCGTTCTTGTTTGCTGCTCATTGCTGAAGAAGGAAACTCTAGTTTTCGTACAAAAAAAAAAAAACCAGCTCCAGCCTACTACAGTCGCCATTGAACGGTAAGCTTTATATTTGCTGTAGATCTGTGTTTTGTGTTTGACCCAGATTTTGGGTTTTGTGCATATGAATCTCCATTTTTAAAATCTGGTTTGGCTTTGTCAATATACTTAGTGCTTTCATCTTTTGCTAATGTGGGTTCGCCATTTACTTTTTTTTTTCCTGCGCCCAGATCTATGCGTTGTTTCATTTTAGGTTCGCTTTGTTTGGAATTTTGTAGATATGTTGCTCTAAGTTGGGTTTGATATGGTGGTTATAGATGAAGCTGCAAGCTAGGGAAGTAGGCGTGTTACCTCCACTTTCATTGGGTGATGTATGGTGTGTTCTTGTTGGGGATCCACAGCAACTACCGCGCAATAAATAATTAGCTAGGCAGGCGAGGCATGTTGTAGTATAGTAGAAGCCTTTTTGAGCACTCCAACAAGCAGGTGGTCCAACTTCGTTGTTATCTTTTCAGCATCGACTGCATCCTCAAATTCGGGATTCTCCTTCAAGGTGACAGATCACACCCACGGGCACAGGAGATCTATGCAATGTTGGAGAAAATGTCTTGGGAGATGAAGGTAGCAGGATATTTTTCAGATCCAGATCATGTACTGAGTTTGTATCTTCAAGATCGATTAAGTGACAGCAAGAGTGTTACCAGAAGACCTGATGAAATTTATTTCTAAGATTCTCTATTGTTTTCTTACTTGTCTTACGATGTAACTCATGGAAGAGAATCTCATGGAGACGGATCTGTTTCATATCAGAATATTCATGAAGCACGTTTTGCTTTGCAATTTTATGAGCTGCTTCAACGAGTCACTAAGTTGGCAGGCATAAAGTTTTCTGTTGGAATTATCACCTTACAAGCTACAGCTGAAATGTTTGCACCGAGAGTTTGATGTTGTCCTCAAACCTGATGGAGGAAAAGGTTATTTATCATTACGGTAGATGCCTTTCAGAGCCAGGAGCGTAATGTAATCCTTATGTCTTGTGTCCGAGCTTCAAATCATGGGGTTGGCTTTGTAGCTATTTTTCACCGCGTGAATGTGGCGCTAGCATGAGCTTCATAGGCACTTTGGGTTAAGGGAAAGCAGCGGCATTGAAAAAATCATATGCATATGAAGATGGCGTTTTAAACCTGTGCATGTTAAACCCGCCCTTACAATCTTCGCTACCCTTTTATTATGTCATGAATTGAATGTCCTTCTTTTTGTTTTTTTTATCTCGTTATGGCATTTAGAATGGGCTTGATTTTTCCTTGTGAATCAACAAAAATTGAAGGAAAGGAAGGACTATTGGGAGTTGTTTGTTTTTCATACCCTGGTAGCAACTGTGATAGCATGTATACACTCCTTTCTGCCTCATTTTTTTCTTTTCGAAATAAAAGAGTAACTGCCATGTGATAGCAAAACAATGGTTGATGTTTTATACTGTGGGTGTTAGATCTTTAACCGAGGTGCCTTTCTGCTTAATTCTTAAATTTGGGTGACATTTAGAGACGATAGTGAACAATGGCCGTTGAGTTCGATTTCTAAACCAGCAGTAGCAGATTTAAACTTGAGCCATGAATAACATTAGTGGATATTTGTAGATTTGTCGACTCATGGCCAGTTTTAGGCTAAGTGTTGTTTTGTCTTGGTAAAAGCTTTTCTTGGGCTGAATGTGTGTGTAGACCTCGCATAGTGAGCATGAGGTTTTCTTAGGGGCCTACGTGAGTGAAATATTGACTACTCAATACATATCCTGTGACGTGAGTCACTGTATCATAAGATAAAAGAGTTCAATCGAACTCAGTAGTAGCAGATGTTTTCTTTGGAGTGACTATGAGGATAGGTCGAGTAGATTGTCGTGAAAGAGATCGGTATGCCCAAGCTATTCATATGTTGTTTTAGAGACGAGAAGAGAAGGAATAGTTCATAGGAAGAGTATTTTGCTTTGTATTCCTCCTTCGCTGACTGTTAACCTTGTGATTGGTGACTCGAGTTGGGTCACGGTAGAGGATCTTGTGTCGATCAACTTATATTTCCAACAGACTATCCCTTGCTTGTTTAAATCCATGTATCGAATGAAATGGGTTCCTATTAAATCCATTTTGTAGCTTAGCAAACCTTCAATAATTCAGGTAAGGACTTTCTGAGTAAGTGTTGACTGAGGCATGTATGAAAATAGAATGGTTACCTTTCTTCGAATTGGGTTAGATTTGTATGAAAATGGAAAAGATAGGAATCGACTCAGTTACATATTTTAGTGAGCTAAGTCCTTAACTCTTACAACGATCATACGAGTGGTGGATTATGGGTTATTTACCATTTATGTGATGTAAGATAATAACAACCTTTGGTGAAAAGACTTCTTCTTGATCCTTGCTTGTGTAATCCAACTATAGTTGTTGAATGTAATTTAGTTGGATAGAATCTAATTTATTTAACTTCTTGAAGAAAACTAATTAGGTTCGGTGAGAATTACTTGGTATTTTGAATCTTGATTCGAGTGTTTGTGTTGTGACTATTATATGTATGTTGGTTTATTCAGCCGAGTGAAGTTAACTTTAATCTTTGACTGATTTGTGTTCATATATGGTGGGGCCTATATTCTTCCGAAAACAAGGATGTGTGTTAATGCAGTCTTGTTACTACAAGAAATTTTGAATATGTGAAGTCTTTTGACCGATCTTTATCTTTTGGGTTAATAATATTAGAATGATGTTTGGGTGTTAGATTTCAATCACGTAATCTATAGGATTACATGACTGAAATCTCAATACTCTCACTTCCAGTTGTCTTCAAAGCAATAAGGTCTCACCTTGTTTGTCTTTGGAATATCTCTCTCACTTGAATATTGGGATTCCTCCTTGTTGGCTGGTATAAATCTCGTCATCTTGTGAAACATATTGATTAGTGGTTTGTGATTTGATCCATTCTTGAGTTTAGAATTTTACTTTCATGATATTATAAAATGTTAGCTTACTGTTGCAATGGGTAGTCTTAACATGCTCAGTTCTCGTGAACTGATCCCAGCTAGTATTTGTGCAGATGGATTGTGTGAGTAAATTAAAGGAAAGATTTGTTAAGGTTTCATCAGTGAAATTTATGAAATTCCTTGTAAAAAATGTCCAATGTGAGGTAAAATTTTGTAATAGTGATTGCAAAGGAATTTAGAAGACCTCTTGCCTTGGGTTGTTCAGAAATTGCGTGAAGATGTTATCTTGTCCTTCTATAGGTAAACTGGTAACTTATCTTTGTGGGAAATGTTATTCAAACTTTTCACTGGCATAAGCATTGTAAAACTTGGATCTTGAGAATTAAGTGTTAATTTAAATCTTTCTGATTTTATATAACGTGTTATCCCTCACTGAACTAGTAAACACTACTCTTTTGGTGAACGCTTAAAACAAGCTTAAAGGAAAACAATGGTTAGTTTCTAATAAGATTTAACAAGTAAGAGAAGATAATTTTGAAACCACTCAATTTATCTCTAAGACTATTTAAAAGTAAGTGGCTTCCTCTTGATAAGCTCTTTCGGTGAAGCCTAAGTAAGAGCGCTAATAATTACATATAAAACCTCAAGCTTCAATTAAACCTCAGTAAGAACTAATGACGTCTTAAGGGTGAATTCATTTGACCTTCTTCCTTTAAATTTATCCAGGGTGTCTTATCAAAATAAATAACCTCCAATCATTTCTTACTGTGGCTTGCCCTAGCTGTGAGAGTGTCATGTGGTTGGGCTTCTATGTTGTTCTGTCAAAAAAAAATTATATTGTCCTTGATAGGTGTGGACGTTTCCATGCTGCTTTTATGGCCATCCTTGTATCGAGTTGTTCACAGAGTTAGTTGTATCCTTGGTGACGACATGTTGCGCCATGTTATGTGTCAAGCAAGTCAAAAATATATATCCTGTCTTTTACTGTGTTGTTCGTGTTTGTGAATTTTGGGTCGTTATAAAAACAATTTTGTTTCGAGGGAATACATCACAACAACAAAATCGCTAACATGCACACTAAGACTATATAGAAAGCAGAAAATTTGCAGCAAGGTAAGATAATTAATAAGGGAATTAACATTTACAAGAAATAATAGAAAGATGCACACCACTACAAATAATTGGAAAGGTAACAATTGGTTCTTATTCAAGTGCAATCTTGACAAGCGATACTCTTCCCTAAGTGATGGTTCCTTGCCCTAAATGCCTCCTCGCAGCCTTCCAAAATACTGTACTTTCCTCCTAACATGCGGGGGTGACAACAAGGCATCAGGTGGGAGAGACCCACACAAAAATGCAGAAGCTCATAAAAAAATGATAAACCGTACTTTGGTCACGGCCACGGTTCTGGGAATGTGCAGGGTTTTGGAGATCTTTTTCCTGAGATGTCAGGGGCGACTACAGGCTTCAGAAACCCTAACAAATCTCTCGAGTTGCATGAATAATTGAGGATGTGGATTTTGAGAGAGGGGAAACAACATTGGGGGACTTGGATCCACTGGTTTCTCTGACTGTAATACTGGGGGCTGCCGGGATCACCAGGAGAACATTGATCCAAATATTCTGCGAGGTCATGGATATAATCAAAATCAAGACGCATCGAACCCTAAACAGAGAAGGTTTGCAGACCTATTTCCTGAGATTCCACTGGAGGCGCCTTTTGAAACTTCATCCCCTGTTTCAATGATAGAAGCTGCAGATAAGAGATCATTCAAGGAGGTTGTACAGAAGCCAGAGTTTGCAAGCATGAAGCCTTCTGAGACCAACCCATGTATAACCTTTGGAGATGAAGTCCTCGAAACAGAAGCATTTTATCAAGCTCATGCCTTGATTTTTCGATTTGCTAGACTCGGCCTACTCTACTGTGCCTTGCATGCACATGGATCTCCAAACATTGGATCCCACTCCTAGAAGGAAGGTTAGATATTTACCCTTGTGCTAAGGGCATTTTTATTATTGCTTTCGAATCCATTGTTGATAAGAATATCATTGCTAAGCAACTCTGGACTGTCAGCAAAAATACCTTATTCTAAAACCCTGGTTCCCATCATTTAACCCACTCACCGAATCTTTCTCCCATAAACCAATCTGGATTCGATTACCCCACCTTCCTCTGCAATTTTGGGATCAAAAGTGTCTGATATCCATAGGTAATGCCTTGGGCAGTATCATTAACATTGACTCCCAAACCTCTGATTTTACCCATACAACCTATGCAAGAATTCTTGTTGAGATTGATACTTCAAAGGATCTTCCAACTCATATTGAGCTAAAAGTGCAAAATAGATCCTGGACTCAGCCTCTGGACTATGAAGGCCTGCCTTTTAGATGCAGGAGATGTTTCTCTTTAGGAAATTTGGCCACTAATTGTGAGATAGTAAAATAGAAAAATGATAAGGCCAACTGGTGGAAAAATGCCCTACCAGAACATATGGTGTTCGAACCTAAAGACATTCCCGAAGCGAGATGAGGAGGTGGCTACTGTCCCTGATACTAATATTGATACTGGCATGGATGACAGGATGGAAATGACCCTTTGTGTGAAAAGACACCCGGGGATGAAACTAAAAGGGCAGAAACATTGAAATGAATGTGTCTTTAGTGACCGAGGGCCCTCGGTTCAAGCAATACTTATCAACCGATAACTGACCTTGAAGTTCTTATTCCTATGCAGGAAATTTCTGATGCTTGGATCACTGTTAGGAAAAAGAAAAATTCCTTTTCCAGGAAAACTGCCTTTCCTTCAAGATAGTTCTATTGTTTGGCTATCTCTAAGTGATGACAATGTTGTTTGTTTGTTGTTCATCTGCTTTTTTTTTGTTGTTGTTCTGTTGGTTTTTAGAACTTCTCTTGGTAGATTGGTTTCTTTTCTGCCATGTGGACCTTAAATGTTTTAATCTGGTTTGCAGAGCCTTGTTGTACAAGGGTATAGTCTCTTTCAAAAAACTATTTGCCAATAATAAAAAACCAATTCCCCCTTTTCCTTTGATAATGCACACAATATATAAAAAAATACTTCACCCAACCCTCCTAAAAATAGGTTGGAGTCATGCATGATAATTTTAGCCTTTTCCTTTGAATAAATAATAAATAAGGCCTAAAATTATACATGTTATTACAAGAGGCAAAAATAGCCTTAATTTCTCAAAAAATAGCTCAAGTCAAACTTATTTGACTCCTACTCCAATACTGCATGATGGTATAGTGTATCTTTGGAAGAAATAAGGTTATTTGTGGGTGAATAATAATTGCTATTATTAGCCTTTCTTAATCTGCAAGTTATCATCATGTGCATGTAAAACATATTCTTGTCCTCTAGTGCACTGATGTGACACTTGTACAAAGGTTGGTCCTTGTCTTTATCTGCATGAATAATTCTTTCTCACTTAAGATCACACGCAAGAGAAAAAAATTTCTCTCCTTCTTCCACCTATACACATGGATAATAATGTTTTCCCCTTCCTTGTATGAGGTCTCCTTAGCCAATTTTAAGTCATGTTTATAAATATTTTTCAAATTTTAACGTAAGGTATCTTTGGTTTTACTCGATGGTATGTTAACTTCATCCATCATTTTCTCCTCACTAACTTTGGTTATGATTTGTAGTAATAATTATTTTTAGAAGGTTGGGTCCCATTCGAATCACATGCACACTTTGTGGTTTAAGGTCATCAAACATTAATCATTTATTAATAATTAAGGCCATTTTGATTATTATATAGAAGATTCTATGGTCGAACAATTTTTTTATTTGAAATAATGGCCCCCTTTTCATGATGACTAAGACCCATAATATTATCTGTAAAAACAGATCTAATGGTGGGTTAGATTAGGGCTTTTGATTGGTTGACATGTGGGCATTTTTAACTCTAGTAGAGTTAATCAATTCCTTGGTCGAATTTAGGGGAAAAAGGGCTTTAAAACCCTAATCATTTTCACTTTGTATCAATATCTCTATGATCGAGGAAAACTATGAAGAAATTCTGGTTGGCACTGCCATGACTGAGCTCGAAGCGCTCTGTTTTTCAAGTCATTTCGCTATTTTTCTCTATGAATATTTAACGAGGTTGCTATCATTTGTTCTGATGATCAGGTGTAGCTTTTTTGTTGTCATGATTGGTAAGTGAGACGCTATTATTTATGTTAACGACCCTTATGGAGAGTTTTCTATCTTTCTATTTCACTTGATTCGTTTCAGATATGATTTTTTAAAGGTCTCTGTGACTTGTAATATATGATCTTGTTTTACTCTCATTTCGGCTCAATTTCAGGCTTGACCACTATTTCTTGTTGGAGGGCTCAATATTTCTATGGATTACCTTTCACGGCCACCATTTTTGATACCTATTGAGTTGTGCACCATGCTCGTGATTGCTAGAAGTTGGGTTTATTTTGATTTTCAATTATTTGTAGCACCTAGGGTTTCACAGTAGTGACCGCCATTACATTTCTCTAGGTCCTCTTCTTTTCTATATCCATCGATGGTATTACCACTGCAATAGAGCTTTTAGTGTTACCATCATATGGCTCAAGAATCTTTAAACTTGTGATTGGTTTTAGTCACTTCAAACTAGGTTGAAGGTGCTTTCAATACTCTATTTAAACTTATTACGGGCTAATATAGTTTGGCCGTATTTTATGGTTTGGCCACGATTTGTTGATTTTATGGATTTCCCTCTTGTTCAATCCTTGAGCTCTATTTCTCGACTTGTTTCACTCTGTACTTATTTTCAAAAACTACAATGAGCTCTTTATTTTCCAGGATCTACATCATTTTACTGTTTAACACCACCTTGGGTTTTTCATTGGTTTTTAAATCCTGTTGGTTTGTGGTTTCGATCCTGATTATTCTGATGATTTGCATTAAATCATTTTTTCCTTTTAGGTTCACTCTTTATTGTAACTCCTAATTCGAAATTTTTACTCCTTTCAACATAGGGATTTTAGTTGAACTTTATATTGACTATAATTTTCTGTTTGTAATTATTGGCCCTAACTTGTAAGCAAATGGGTATAAAGTATTTTTAGTCATTATCCACAAGGTTTGTGTGATTTTCCAACTGAGCTAGAGATAGTTGGAAGTATTAAACATCAGAATCTTATGAGCTTGTATGGTTATTTTTTTCTCTATATGTAAACTTGTTGTTATATAATTACACATTAAACAAAATCCTCTTGGACATGCAACACGGTGATTAAAATGACATGTAATAAAGAAAAATTGATCTGCACATTGGGTTGTTTAAACTGCACACCGTATGTTTTGAATATGATTCTTGAGAATAATAGTTTCTTTTCTAAATCATGTGTTATGATTTTGTTGTTTTATGAGCTTCATATTGTATCTTGTGATATTCCCAGCTCTAAGTGGATATTATTTCATATATTCTTAATCATTTGGACTTTGATCCTATAAGTTACATGAAATTTTATAGTTTTTGTGAATTGTAACTCCTGATAGAATCTGTGTTCACATGCTAATCTCGAAATAAGATCCATATACATTTACTTTGCTAACCCCGTTGATAAACGTAAGAAATAATTCAACACTTTCTGAATTATTTTGTGCTACTTATTTAAGTGATCGAAACTCTTATGCGACCATTGATCTTTCAACACTATAACTTGTTCGACCATGTACTTTCCTTTTCATGAGAGATGATCATTGTTGGTCCAACAATGGACTCGCCTCCATTCGAATGGCATGAGTTGTCCTTGAATTTTATACATTGTTATTTGATTCTTTATCTGTGTGGTCTCTTTATTTGTATATGTATCACCAATGGCTAATTTTCATGAAAGTTGTTTTTAAATTTACATTAGTTTATTTCAGCTGATGGCATATGAGCCTCGATATTTGAAAATATGCTAGAAAATATACGTTGTTCTTTAGATATTGCACTTAATCATCCATAGTTGTGTTATCCAACTTGTACTTAGAAGTTTTCAACTAACCTTTCCCGAACACTTGGCATAATATTCTATTTTGTACCTCTTTTTTTTAGGGATAAGAATCTCTCTTTCTCCTTTGGAGAACCATGCATTAAATATGAGCTTTGATGTTTTCCCTTCATTCTGTAGTGGAAAACTTGTAGTCTGTTTCATTTATGAGTATTGTACACTCTTTTCTTGATGTTGGACGACACGCTACCGTGAATTTGCATTCAAATATAAATTCTTTGTAAAATATGATCTAGATAACTCTGTATTGCTTTGATTTAATTATCTTATAGATTGAGAATATTTAATTTTTTTGACACCATTATTGTTGTTATAAAAAATTGAAGTTCCTTCTCCGTTCTTTGAATTCGAAAGTGAATTATTTAGAATCCTTATATATTGTAGTGAACTCTTAACATTGTATTCTCATGTTGTTTTGACTTAATGTTGAGTTTAATATGTTTATTTATTGATATCTATGATGTTGTATCCATCCTTATGGCTATGTAAATTTTATTATATTTAAATTTGAAACTATGAACCTGTACTCATATTCATAATGAATTTGAAAAATATATTCTTATCTTTGTCTCCCGTGACAAAATTATACTTTCTCAATGGTTTACATAATTCTTTGATGGAGGATAATAAATTTATTTGATTAATGGAAATCTCTTACTTCATGAATATATGTCTCTTGATATGATTTAAATGATCAAGCTATAACTTGTAATTGGAAATGTGCACCTTGAATGGAAAGCGTAGTTTTAAAGAAGCTAATCTTATAACTCTTACACTATGTGCTTTGTTATTAGCCATTATTGTACCTAGTGTTTGATATCTACATTATTTGATCTTGTAATTTGTTGTCATGAGCTTATACTTGGAAGAGCATATTGAAATCTGAAGACATTCAATGATTTTAACATGACATAGAATGTGTAATAGATGCTCCATTATACTTTGTCTCTTCTTGTGAAATATCTAAATCTCTTTATTTAGTAACGTATTTGTACTGTTTCATTTGTAGTTGTGATGTCTAAAATGAAGTTTGATAAAAATGATACATTGCAAATGGAATTGTACTCTTTCTAGGTCACTGTACTAGTTGTCCATACATCATTTCTATTACTACAACATGATTATCTCTCTTCTAGTACTTAATGCATTGAAAATTTACCTTAGGCTTATGGCTATGTACTTTTTCGTTCATCCGTACTTGATCATCCATTTAACTTCCCCTCTGTCATGCTTTCTCGAAAATGACATTGTACTATGTATTTTCCTTTCATGTACTTCTAATTCCAAGCTCATTTAAGAAAATCCACTTGTTTAAAATTGTGAGTACAACAAACAAGGAAGTTTGGAGCTCTAACATAGTATTCTTCTCTCTTTCAAGTACCTTCCCAAGATGTTGGCAAGAGGGGAAATGACAACTAAAAATCAACTAGAAGAATCCATTTGAATAGGAAATTGTTGATCTCCCTTTCTCTTTTACTCATAACTTTACACATGCATTTTATTTATGCACATTCTTTTAGAGTTCATCCCACAGCTTGTGTGGGTTTACTATACTATTATTCCTCATAAATAAATGAAATATTTTTCGTGTCATGAGATGTATGTAATTCCTTTCTATACTTTCTTCATTTGTATGAATAATAAATGAACTTATACATCTCAATACACTTAATTAATTAACTTAATCATGGTAAAAAATTAAAATCAAATGTACCTTGTTAATGCTCAGTGGAAATGCAATTTGTTTGTAAAACTTATTTTTCCATGATTCCAACTGTAACTTTTTGTAGCTTTAGAACATTATGTCTAATACATGTTTCCCCCTTTCGCCTTCCTCATGGCCTTGTAATGGTCTTATAAGTTTGTTGCATAGTTGTGACGAGGGTAACAAATGACATAGTTGCATCTATGAGACATGGAATATTTGGACTACACCCGAGTTGTAGTTTTTATTCAAATGTGACTTCCTAGATTTTCCAAAACCAAACAATTAAAATCTATATCCCCTTCCGATATGGCTTCCACGAACATAGTCAAAACTTCTATTTGTCTGATTTGAGAAACTTAAAATTTTTGAGTTAACCTTTTCACACTCTGGTGTAAAAATGTCAACAATTACTAATTGTCTTGAATGCAAGATAAAAATTATCCTAATGACCCTTTAAATTATTTATTATGTTGCACCAATACAATGTAATAATCTTTAACCTTAGTGGCCACTAGGATTTTAATATCATGCTAGGCTTTGGATATCATAATATGAAAATCTAAATATAATAATGGTGCTTAGATCAGTTTTTAGGAGATTCATTACTAATTGTATCATATGTAAGGACAACCAATATCTTAGCGGCCAATTATCTCCATTCTTATTTGAATACATGTATTAGTGAAAATATTTAATATTTTTCTTGTCTTGGAATATTTGTTTCCTTGTGTTGTCTTGTAATAGAAAAATAATGTTGTAAACATCCATCATAAGCGACTACTATTCTTTATATATGGTAGTGGAGAATTTAAAAATTGTTACATTATCTTGGCTTAGTTATCAAGTAAGTCATTACTAATTATCTTCTACACAAATGTTTTCAACAAAGAAGAATTATACCTTTGTGAGTACCATATTTTATTAATATATTTATCTAATGGTATGGAGCATAATGATTTATATGACATAGTATAAGCTCCGTAAAAGGAAATATATGTTTGTAAATATAATGATTAAAATTTATATTTAATAATATTTATGTGTATATATAATATTATTACCTTTTATTAAACATAAAAATATTGCTAAAGACATTACATTTGACTATTTCTACATGGGAAAACATATATAATTAAAAATATATATCAACACGGAAATCATATAAAAAATGAACATTGAAATAATTAGTCATGACAATTTATTTCATATTAAAAATCATTAAAGGAATTCAAAATGATTACCTAAACTATACTAAATAAAGAAATTACGATTTAAAAAAAAAAAAGGAATATGTGAATCATGTTTTGAACTTGGTGATAGATCCCACAACTTACATGAAAGAATAAACACATGAAGGAGAATGAGCAATACACAAAAATTAACGATCGAGACACATAGAAGGACTCAAATAGGAACTTGCTTAATGGAAATGAATGCAATAACTATAGTAAAACATAAAAATGGGCCTCGAAAGAATAAATATTTTAAAGGGGATTACAGTTTCTTTGGTTAGGGAAGGACAAAAATGTGGTTTCAAACAAAGGAAGACATTTTGACAAGGGGATGAAACATAATTGTAAACGTTTTGGAGGGAAAGGAAAGGATGGATTGTCGTGAAAAACAAAAGAACTAGGATAATAAAGAGTGACTAAAAGTTCCTTTCATCAACTAAGGTACCCATACAATAACATAGATGTTTTTATAAATACCTATTTTAGTAGTATCTAAAAGTATTATGTGTTTGATAATGTCAATGAAAGCTCGTATTCTCTCTAAAACAAACTATATGTGAGATTGTATACGCAACCTCTTTTGCTTGCCTCTTTTGATGTCGTACTTGGTGTGCCTTCTTCTCTAAATTTGATATTTATAAAATATGGTCGGGATTCCTTCACTCGTAGCTTTGATCAGTCCATAATCACTTTTTTTTCCTCTTTTTGCACCCCTAAATGAAATTCTATTCACCACCTCAACTTTCCCTTCCAAAAAAAAGGACAACATTTGAGTACTCAAACCAAGTAATTTAGTTCCTACATGTGTTGTATTCCAATTTTAAGAGCTTATTTTTGTGATTTCAAACTTAAAAAGAAACCCTAAAATATTTTTTTGTAGGGTATTTTATTTTTCCTTATACATTCATAAAAATAAATTTCAAAAATTGAAAAATTGGGGGATAGGAAAATTTCAAAATTTGCATTTCTCCTTCATAAAGAAAAAGTGCGGCATTTTGAAATTTCAAATATTAACATTTAATGGGGGAATTTCCCATATCAAAATTTAATTTATCCCTCATCATTAATCGCATTTAATTTGGAGATAGTGTGGGATACAGGACATCAATTTTTTAAATTTTACTTTAGAAACGAGTGGGACAATGACAATTATTTCTTTATGAACTCATGGGATCACAAAAATATTAATATAAGCATAGTAAAAATAAATTAGAAAATAGAAGTGAAAATTTGTAAACAAATGTTTAAAGTTTAAGAGAGAAATATATGCACATTTATTATTAATTTTAATCAAATTCGAATTCATTATTTTTTAAATATATTACGTGTTAATTTACAAAAATCCAATAAAATATGACACCTTGCAAGTTTGAACTAGTTAATTATGTAACTATATTATTGACACATTTATTAAGAAATTTTTAATTAGCAATCAAATTAACAAATAGTTTTGACCTATAAAATCCACCAATTTAAGTTGTAAATTTCATCCACTAAAATGTTGACACATGGCATGAAATTTTTAATATATCTTGTGATCGTCAATATTTTGGTGTTAGTTATGTTTTACTCTAGAAAATCTAAAACATAATTTTCTATTTCATAATAATTAGAGTGAAACTTATAGATAAGAAAGAAATTAGTGACCGCTAAACTCCATTAGAATGATGTTTTGCCAACACCGGATTAAAAATTATAAATCCTTATCTTTTATAAGGAACTAGGTTATTATTATCAATAGGTGTTAATGAAAACATTTACATGTCTTATGTTTTCCATATATATTTTTAGGATAATCCTAGTGTCTTGAAGCCTCTATAACTCCCGGGTTTCCTCTTGCCAACAATGTAAAAACTATCTCTACACTTTGGATCATTATTATTTTTCATTAATTATAATCGTATCATATTGGCTATATAATCCCTTTCATAGACAACTATGGAACTACATACCATTGAAATGAATCTAGTAAAATTATTAGTGACTACGAAGCTCCATTACTTGAAAAGATTAAAAAAAAATTGTGTTAAAGAAAATTCTTAGCGACCGCTAAGCTCAAATACTTACAGAAAGGAATGATTGTGCAGAAAATAAGATAAACAATTTCTTATTTTGAACATAGAACTAGAATAAAAAATCATAGTAATAGATAATAGCGGTCACTAATCATTTTCCATAATATATTTTGATGATAAATATGTGAGAAATGGACAATTTATATTGTTGAAATCTATTGAGGTCTTTGCATAGGTGGGAAGAAATATGGTTTTTAAAAATGTTTGAAGGGTGCTCATACAACAGCATAGTGTAGAGATATGTCGACTTAAATTTCATTGGTGAAAGATGCATTATGTATATAACATTATTTCCTAAAGGAAAAATTTAATGTATTGTTATGTTTTTGTCATCGTTAAAAAATTTGTTTAGATTAGAAACTACTAGGATGACACCTTTGCATCTTTTCTTAGTTATACACATCGGTGGGCATCAATGAAAAATATTAGTGACTACTAATATTTACTACTTATTAAAATAAATAGAATAATGACACCTAGGATCAAATGATTATTAATTTTTAAAATAGAGATCAATCAACAATTTATATTAAAGAAAATAATTAATGACCACTAACCTTGAATACTTACAGAAAGGAATGATTTCCTAGAACCTAGGCTAAACAAATTCTTATTTCAAACATATTTCTCGGAATAACAAATCATAGTAATAGATATTAGTAGTCACTAGGCATTTTTTTATAATATATTTAGATGACAAAATTTGAGAAAGGGAAATTT
Source organism: Taxus wallichiana var. yunnanensis (assembly GCA_018340775.1). Taxonomy (NCBI): domain Eukaryota; kingdom Viridiplantae; phylum Streptophyta; class Pinopsida; order Cupressales; family Taxaceae; genus Taxus; species Taxus wallichiana. The sequence goes on along the minus strand of CM031240.1, from coordinate 714,603,690 downwards.
TTTATTTTCTAAAGCTATTGAGGTCTTTGCATAGTTGGGAAGAAATATGGTTTTTAAAATGTTGGCAGGGTGCTCATACAACAACATAATGTAGATACATTTTGTATTAAATGTTGTTGGGGTATGTTGCATTGTGTATAATAGATTTACTTCCTAAAGGATGAGTTTAAAGTATAATTATGTTTTTGTCGTCGTAAAAACATATATTTATGATTAACGACTTCTAGCTCATACCTTTACATATATTCTTTGTAATGCACATCGGTGGGAATAAAAAAATCTTAGCATCGTTAAGATCCACTACTTATTAAAAGAAATAGATTAGCATCCGCTAGGCTAAATTGTTTCTTATTTTGAAAATAGGTATCATAAAACACTTCGTATTAAATAAAATACTTAGTGACCACTAAGGTTGAATACTTATGGAACATAGTGATTAAATAACACATCATAGTAATGGATATTAGTGGTGCTAGGAATTATCAATAATATATTTTGATGATAAATGTGTGAGAAATGGACATTATTATTGTTGAAAGCTATCCAGGCCTTCACATATTCTTAAATAAAAATGGTTATTAAAAATATTTGTAGGGTGTTCATACAACATCATAGTGTAGAGACATGTTGTCTTAAATGTTGTTGAGTCAAGTTTGTATGATGTAAAATAGAATTATTTTGTAAACTACGATTTTAAAGTATAATTATGATTTTGTCATCATAAAAACATTTTATTCTAATTAGTGACAACTTGGCTCTCACACATTTTCATCTTTTCTTCATTTTACACATCGTCAAGAATCAAAGAAAAATATTTTCGTAAGGGATATTTCATACTCTACAATATTCTAGATTATTTTCCTAGTTCAAAAAAAAAGATTATTATTAAAAAAATTTGTAGGGTGCTAATAAAACATCATGATATGGAGACATGTCATATTAAATGGTGCTAAGGAAAGTGGGAATTGGTATAATTTTTTTGTTTCGGATTGACCTCATAGAATCTACATTACTTATTGTTAGAAATTACTCAATGGCCGTTAGACAAAACAATTTTTTATTTTTAAAATAACAATCAAATAGATGAATCTTGTGCATCTATTCCGAAACCACCATGTCAAATGGAAATTGTTTAGGTATTTCAATTCCATTTTAGTGTCGCACATGCATTTTATATAATCTTTTTTATTGACAATCAATAGGGGGTGCGTAGTGGTCTGGAATTGATAATATTCACACATTTTGCCGAACTCAAAATCGGAATGTTGTTCACAATATTTTTCCAAATATAGGAATAATTTTTGGGGGAGTGAGGGCACAGAAATGTATTTTGAAATATACCTTATTTTGGTGCATACTCCTATGAGTGTAGATTCTAATGGAAAATCAGTGGTTTTCTTGGTCGTGTCTTTCCCTTTCACTCGAATCAAACACCATGTGATATGAGTGTGGTGTGAGACCCACATAGAAAAATTTGAGAATGGGAAATGATAATTAGATCCCTCCAATGTTCATATTCAACCCTTCACACTCAAAAATGCATCTGGGAAACCATTCGGTGACTGATCAAAAACTATATTTTTGGGAAAGGTAATAAGGTTATAGATTTATCTCCATTTGCATGTCTAATTTAACCCATAATGATTCTTATTTTAGGATGGTATTAGCTAGAGATTTGTTTAGCACAATTCACTGTAAGGTTATCTGTAACCCATTTCTCCATGTGTGTTAGGTGGTTGAGGGAAATTCACCTTAAAATTTTTGTTTTTAATAATTAAATATGTTGGGAATGGGTAAACTCTGTCAGTTTTTCCTTTTGGCTGCCATACATAGTTTTAGAGCTCTCTTTTGATTGTAAAGCTATAGCTTTTCTTTATAGACATTATTATTATCCTTCTAGAGAATCCACGAACTTGACATTTCAACCACATGCATTAGGTGGTTGAGGGGAAATTATCTATTAAATTTACATTTTTAAGATTCTTGAAAAGCAAAATTGTCGGAAATGGGAACATTTTTAAATTATTTCATTTTGGCCACCATACATAGTTTTAGAGATCTGTTTAACTTCTAAATTTGTGATTTTTCATTGTAGATGTCAATTTTAGGTTTTGGAGTTTCTAGGAGGTTGATGTTTTCCGGCAATTCTTAGGTTGTGGCTCTTAATGGCTTGACATTGTGTTTTTGAGCTCATGGTTCAGATCTATTAAATTGGTCACTATTTGTAGTTTACAATCTTATAATAGTAAATCTTATGGAAGTCACACTATGAGTTCATTTATTTTGTATTTTTTGTTATACTTCCAATAGGATATTAAGAATTATGTTTGGAGTAAAATTTACTGTCTAGATGATAGTTGTGAAATACTTTCAATTGTTTCATTGATTTCTAATCTTGTATGAAATCATAAGGAATTCTCTCGATAATAAAATTTTTGGATCTCGTGGGGGCTTTGGAACATCTTCTGAAATTGTAAGTCTTGTCCATATAGGATTTTATAGAGCATAAACAAGAATTCTAGTTTCTATGAATGAACATTATATTGACTTGATGATTCATCTCAATTATAAATTCAAGGAATTTGAGCGAAAATAGACTGAATGGGTTTCTGCTAGAGGAGTTTGGAAATCTGAGGAGTATAGTGGATATGTAAGTTCCTTTTAACTATAATTTAAATGTAAAATATCAGTAGGATTGTGTTAATGTTCAAATAATATTACAAATGAATCATATATAAGATACTGAAAAATAACAATTTATCAAGGGTAATGCCATTAGCTTAGACAATTATTTCAACCTGCTACTACATTGTGAGGATTCCTTTTCCCCCTGTTTGTTTGTGAAGTTTTGAAAAATCAGATTTGTAAATTTAATTCTCTTTCCCTAGTAATATATGATACTATAAATGGCTCTTTTTATTTTACATAAAACTCTCCTACACAAAAATTTTTCTAGGAATATTCATGTCATTAAATGTTTTTCAAGTTTTCCTCAACACAGTGTAGATACAACAAAAAATTTCACTGTGGACCAATTTAGTTTTTTTTTCTTATGGTTTTTGATATCATCAATTAATTTATGCAAGGAATAAGTAACTATCTTTTCAATATCTTTGTACCAATTAAATCATATATTTGGGTTTAGTAATACTATTTGGCATAAATATAACTTTGTACCATTTAAATCATCTAGAGGGATTTACAAACGGCTCTGTAAGAAAAATGGAGCAAGGTGATAAAACTAACATGTCTATACATGACTTCATATTGTATACATTATACGAAAACAAATCATAAAGCAATATATTTTTAAAATCTATTTATTGACATATTTATTTATTATGTTTAGGTTTTCCAAGGTTTGTCATACTACACATGAACGTGCCTCTTCATATGTATGAGGACATAATGAGAATCACAAAAAATATAAACGAGAAATATATAATAGGATATGGTGCTACAAGCACTATTTATAAATTTGTTCTAAATAATTCTAAGTCAATTGCAATAAAGAGACTCGATAATCACTACCAAAAAGATTCCATGAATTTGAAACTGAGTTGGAAATAGTTGGAAGCATCAAGCATCAGAAATTTTTGAGTCTACATGGATATTCACTTTCTCCAAATGTAAATCTATTGTTTTATGATTTCATTCTAAATGGAATTCTTTGGGACATCCTACACGGTGAGTAAAATTATTATATTATGAAGAAAATGAATATCTACATTGTAGATTCATATTTAGAAATAGAATAATCCAATCAATCTCTAACCTCCTGATTAAAATAAATTGTAAGAAAATCTAACAAGTGTTTTATTAATTTTTATTTTAGTGTAAGACCATCAAAGAAGATTAAGCTATACTAGGACACTCGGCTAAAGATTGTGCACGGTGCTGCAAAAATATTACCATATCTACATCATGACTATAACCAACACATTTTTGATAGGGAAGTGAAAAATTCTAAAATTATTTTGGATGATAATTTTGAAGAACATTTGTCAGATTTTTCTATTACCAAGTAAATTTCCTCTACCAAAAACCACACCTCAACCTATGCTATGGGTATCATTGGTTACATTAACCCAAAATATGCAATAACATCAAGGCTAAATGATAAATCTCATGTATACTGATTACATAATAGTTCTCCTATAGTTTCTGACTGGAAGGAAGCTATGGACAATAACTCAAATTTACTTTCATTGGTAAGATTTATATTTTTTAATTTTCTTTTGGAGTTTACACTATAAAATGTTTAAGTATTTTTAAGGTTTGTTGTTTTGGAGCATGGAGTAATCAAATGTGGATGGAATTATCTTTGACATTAGCAAGTGAACCCAAATTCTATCAAAAGAAGACAACAACAAAGTCATGGAAACTGTTGATACATAAGTTTCAAAAACCTACACGGATCTTCGGATTGTAAGAAAAATATTCCAATTGGCCTTGTTTTAAACCCGAAATGGAGCTATGATCGATCCACCATACATGAATTTTCCATAGTTATAAATTCAACATCACTAGAACTTCTCCTATGACAGTTACTAGTATCGAAAGGAACCAAATTACAACTAATACTAATTATAGGATTTTTTAGATGAATATACATCGGAAAGAAAAAAATATGTTACAGGAGCACAAACAATACTTGATGGCCATTTGATTGTGTGATTTATTGAGGTGATTTAACAAAACATATTTTGAATGGAGTGAGAGTAGGACAATGTTGTGATGGAAAAAAGTATCCCCACGAGTCCTCTCTATCTCGGGGTATTCATTTCTCAATGGATAAGCTGACTTTCAAGTAAAAATGACCAATGTTTCCTATAATACCGGAATATTTTTGCATAATCATTAATAAAAATTGAAACCCTTAAAATAGATAAAAGTGTTCATTTTTTTTTTTTTTTTGAAGGGGAAAAATTGGCTTTTGGGTATTTTGTTGATTTTTAACATGCCCAAGAGGAATGTTTTCATCAAAGGTAAATCAATCAACCTTTATACTAGTATTATTACACTCTTATGTTGCTTCCCGCTCATAAATAGTAGTCTCTACTTTGATAGCACCTCCACCACTACTTTACTCAACACTAATTGTATCTAATACAACAAAGTCCGCTCCCTAAGAAACAAATGTATTCATGTTTTGTGCAAATAAAATTTTCAAAAAAAGGAGACCACTTATCATATAATATTTACAAATGTATATGTATGAATTTGTAACAAATTTGAAATGTATGGATAGAACCTTTCAATGTTTAATGTATCCCAATAAGTCAAATAACTTATGTCATTCGGGGTTCACACATCTTTATGTACACATGCAATTTCTAGTTGATAATGATTTCAAGGTATCTCAATGTATCTAATACTTTGGAATATTAGATGAATTTTTAGGTTTTAACATGGTATCAAGGAAACCTACCATATGTTTTTGTGATATTTTGACATGAATATTGTTCTTTTTGTAGGTTGTTGATGTCACTAGTTGATGTTGGTGCAGATACTAGATTCCAATCAAAGGGAACATATTTGTTTGGGTGCTTCAAAGATGTAAATAAAGATTATGACAGATAAGTTGAGTTTATTGTGAGCTACATTTAAAATCACAAAAATCATATCATGATGGGATAGGCTATGAGTTTTTAGGAATAATAATCTATTCGTTCTCCAAAACCTACATTCTTACTAAAGAGTAAGGAGACATGAAATAACCTATATACCTCTTGTTTGAACCTAGAAAATATTTTCATATTTATTCTATTATCTAAAACATGTATCATTGATTTGGATTTCAGAATATTTTAAAATTATATTCCAATAAAAGTCCTCAAGAACATCAAGGGTTGGTAGGTAGATATCAATGTAATCAACCCATGAAGATCTACTCAACTTTTACAAGGCTAAGATAATGGGATACAACAAGGAGAGTATTGATAAAAATAGTAGAAAAGTTCTATTCCACATTAAGGTATGTGATGCAAATGTAGCTCATTCACATGGACCAACAAACTTGGGAAAAATGTTGTGTTTTTATTGACTTGCAAAGAATATAATTGTGGCACAATGAGTATTTTGATTGATGTACACTATAAGAAATAATGCTATTGGTTCAATGTATCTTTGAGGGAATAGGACTACATTTCTCAAAAAAAAATGCATGCATTGTGTCAAGGATTATTTAATTTTATTTATCATGGAAGTAATTGACTCGTCGTTTCTATAGATAATGGAATAAATTACAAACATAAATTCTACTATTTTTCATAGTAATTGAATTTTTGATATACATAACTCCCAATTATGTTGTCCACTTTTAATGATAACTCAGAGATATAGTTTATAATAATAAATAGTAGTGAACTTAATTTCGTGTACAATCTAAGAAAATAATAATTGATTTTTAATTTATACCAAAATAATTCCGTGTACTATCATTGATTTATTTATTATTATATTATAAAATAATGATTGAGATAAGAAAACATAGCATTATTTCTACCAAAATAAAATTACCCCAAAAAATATAAATAACAACTGGCTCATGTTCCTTATTTTGCTACAATAATTTAACTATTATAATATCAAACAAAAAAGGTTAAGTTTTCCAAGAATCATAATAAATACACTATATTTCGGGATGAGAAGTTAATGTTATTGTAATTTCCACGAGAAATCAAAATAACACAACTAACATTTCATGCCAACGCCAATTTTAAGGATGTGCGTAATAAAATTAAAAGTGCGAGCCTCACAAAATTGGAAGTCTGAGGTTCAAATTTCAAATTTTAGAGGATCACACTTATAATGTTCAGCATAACACTTGCAATTTCAAAGTTACGAGCCTCAAACTTTGAAAATGTGGGCCCCATACTTTGAAATTGTGAGGCCCACACTTTCAAAGTGTGGGTCTCAAACTTTAAAGTGTGATCCCCACACTTTAAAAGTGTGGGGCCCCATAGTAAAAGTGTGAGGCTCGTAAATTTGAAAGTGTGAGTCTCACAATTTTGACAATGTGAGGCTCGTAATTTTAAAATGCACGGTTCATACATTAAACTTGCTATTACATGTATTTATTGTTATTTTCTACTTTTAATTTCCTACAATGGGTACCCAAAATTGTATGAACTCGCACCACGAGTAAAGATGTTACGCATGCCGCAATGATGATATAGGTCTCCTCGCAAGCTATTGGGGATCGGGAAAACTTCTCTAAACATGCGTTAACATCCCGCATGCCCCACTTAGCCCCTCGTTTATTGTTTTTTTCTTTTTCCTCTTTTATTAACCTTTGCTCTTCAATTACGAAACCACCACCCTGCCTAGGTGGCGGTCTCGTGACCGCGCCCGATCGGCGTGGCGCCTGTAAGCGCCACCCCGTGCATGGCGGTGGTTCTATACGCCCTTTCCGAATGCTCCGACGATCGCGCCAAGCATGAAAATTCAATTTTCACCCACATTTCTCAACCACTAAATCTTGTATTTATGTTTTAGTTGCTGAACAGTGATTTATCTTTGTTTAATGGTGGGAGAGTTCAATTTGAACTTGCCTTATAGTCATTGCAAATGCTATAAATATGTAGCTTGTTTACAAGTAAATGGTCTTGGTTCTCTGTCCTAGAGTCTTCATTCTTGAGCTTCATCTTCAATACTCACCCTAGATTTATTTTATGAATCATTTTATCTTTAACATGGATTAGAATTCCGAGTATTTAGTTATGCGTCATTGTACATCGATTAACGATCCTGCTTAGGAATCGTATAGGCCAAGCTTATTTCTCTTGTGCCATCCCTCTCCTACTTGTACTTCGTTGTATTTATCTAAAGCTGCTATTATTAATTTTTTGAGTACTGTTGTTTATCATTTTATTTCATCATTGCTGCAATGACCATGCTAGGAATCGCATAGGCCAAGCCAGTTCACTTGCGCTATTCCTCTCCTACTTGTTCTTCATGCCATTTTTACTTCAAAGTGACTACCATCCCAGTGTCTTCTCTTGCTGATGCTGCCATACTCCTACTCTTTCTGGATTCACGTGAACACGCAACAACGAAGAGATCACTCTGAGGGGACAAGCTACAACAAAACTAGATTTGCCTCTACTCAGTAAACTCCAGGTTTAAATCATCAAAGTTATTATGAAATAGAGTAGCAAATCATTTTATTTCAGTTAAGATCACTTTCAATATTGCTAGGGAAGTGTTGGGAATGATAGTTTACGAGAAACTATGATTTTTTCATCACTTCGAGGTAGGATTGAAGATTTTTCAATTAAGTTAATTAGCTATCTTTTATTTAGATTCACACATCTGCACGGGTGAATAACCACACCGGGTTATCTCTCTTGTTTAATTTTAGTAAAATTAGTTTAATTGTTGCTTGTAATTATAATGTTTCAATCGTATATTTTGTTTAGATTAGTTTCCTTTCAATAGTAGTATAAATTGTTATTTTCAATTTAATTTAATTTAGAGACTTCATAACTAGATTAAGATTGAGATCCTCGTTAGGAGAATAAACCATAGGGAACTTATGCTACCCACTCATAGCCTCTAAATATCCCCTTTGTTATTTCAGCTACTGTGGAGATCACACTACTGATCTTAGTCACCGATCCTCCCATGGTTGGCCATAAGAAAGTTGCTTGCCGATTCTCATCCTCGCCTGTAACTTTTCTATCGTAGAAAAATGACCATAATCCCGGGCATTTGTGACTTCATCTAAGTCACCAACATTTCAAAGCACTCGTTTGTCTTGGCGTGACCTCGGGAGGTCGGGTATGGGGAAGGTCACTTGTCGATTATCATCCTTGAATGTCACTTTTCAATCGTACAAAATTGGTGAACCTAACGTGAAAATTTATACCTTCCGATTTGGAGTAAAATTTGTACTACCTCGCTGGGTTTTCACCATCACCTTCGCTCCTTCCCATTATTTTTAAGGGTATTCATATACCCCGAATATGTCGGATTCGATGCGTATCACTGCACCCCTCTTGGGTCTTGAGGCATACTACGCCAAACAAAATAGGCATTCATCAGCCTCACTCTCAATATGGGGTGACAACTAGCCAACTAACCAGTTGTCAACACAAACTCCAAGGAGCAGATATAACTCATCTTTTCAAACTAAGGAGTTAGATCAGCTCACTCAAAAACAACAAACAGAGCCTTCAGGCTCGAACAATATGACGCTCACAGGAGAATCAAGTTCATCTCCTTAGATACTACTTAGACCACAAATTAGTAGACAATTAAACTCATACCTGGGTTTAGATGATGAAAATTCAAGTACATTATGCTAGGAATGAACAACGTTCTCAAAGCATGTACCCACCTATAGGGGTTTTACAAACACAACCCGAGGTCTCTTTTCAAGGAAAGACCTCCATGCCACTACATATAGGAAATTCCCTCGGGGGAAACTTGGTAGGAAAAAAATCAGTTCATAACGGGATATCACATGCCTATACAACACTGTGGTATACAAAAATGCCGCTAAGGCAAAGCACCTTGACTTCACAAAATGAATTCATTTCAATGTTAGTAGAAAAAGTGAGAGGGTTAGAACTTGCTCAAGCAAATCAAAATTCCCAATTCATGCAGACAAGAAGTAGCAATCCTCCACACCATCCTAGCCAAGTATACATCCTCACAGGAATAGGCACGTTAGGCATGCCTCCTCAGTATTCACAACAAACGCCAACTAGACCCACCATCTCTAACACCATTCCTCCCGGTCTAGTACAAAACAATCCATTCCTGGACAATACCCCGTCATACTTAAACATGTACTCCAAATCACCACAAGGGGATATGTTCTCTCTCCCAGACATGTTTTCTCAAACACAGGTGTTTCCTTATGCCCCTACCAATGCATACACTATGCCATATCAACAACCCATTCCACCACCACTCCCTCAGCAAGCACCATCAATGGTCGAAACCTATGCGATAGGGACTTATTCAGAATATTTGAAAGAGCCCTTAGACTTCACCATACGAAGCGTCATGCTTCCAAGACGCCTTCCTGATTTACCCAAGTACAAAGGTGAGGGAGATCCGAATGCACATATCAAGGCTTACGCTACAGCCATACGAGAACTACTCCCTTGGGATGGGGTTGTTGCTAAAATATTCCCCAAAAATTTGGAAGGCATCGCTCTCGATTGGTATTATAGAATACCTGAGGCTTCAATCCATTCATTTAAACAACTTGTTTCAGAGTTCATTAAAGCATTTGACATGAACAAACTATTAAGAATAGGAATCAGGGAGTTCTTGCACATTAAGCAGGAACATAATGAATTTGTCGCTCATTTCATCCAGAGATGGTGTACAGTTCTTTATTCTTCAGCCAGTGCTCCAAATATGGACCAAATGGAACTATTTGATTTAGTCCTTCATTCTCTCAGTAGAGAAGTGAAGGAAGAAGTCCAAAAGTTCCCACTAAGGACTTATGATGAAGTACTTGAGAGCGCTCTCCGAATAGATCAAGCGTGATAGATAGTGGTCGTAAGACATATGGAACAAACGGGAGGTTAATCACCTCCAGCTGTAACACTACAAATTATCCTACTACCATGAATGTCAATCAAGGACCTAAAATCCTTAACAAAAATCGTGGGGTGACAACAGATGGATTAACCGATCAGCCTAAAAAGGTAAATACCGTGAATACTTCACCACCAATGAATAATCAACGAAACAACAACTTTACCCCAATAATCAATACAGTGGATTTTAATCATCCTCAACAACAACAACAACAGAAAAATCCCACATAGGGTCTAAGCCAAAACTCAATTGGTTATCAAAACCAGAATCAAAACCAGAAACACAAATGCAAAACTTTAATCCTAATAGGTAACGATTTGATCAGAGTTTTAGGCCACAATATACACCAAACCAACAAACCAGGAATTACAATCCCAATTCATATTGTGGTTTCCACAAAATTCAAGGTCATGACACTAGAACGTGTCGTGACTACAATAAATTCATGCAACATTTGCCAGAGGAACAAAGACAATTCTTCACAGATATGTTCTTGGCAGATCCTGTGTCACCACCACCAAACACGCTCGCAGGGGTAGTTTCCCCTCAGAATGCTCCCCTCAAGATCTTTAATGATCCACTCCCAAATCACGATAACAATAGGCTAAGTCTAAATGGGACAAACAAAAGCATAATGACGGGAAACAATGATCATGAAGCCTCGACTTCACTAAATCCATCAGTTGCGCCACAATTAGGAAGTCAGCCGAGACCCAAGATAGTCAGTTTAGTAGAATTAGATGCCGAACTACCCATCGAAGCTATAACAAGAACACGAGAGTATTTCTCTCAGCCAAGCCCAAGTCACCTGCCAGGAACAGATAAGATCCAACAAATAGTAGAAAAACCCGTAGGTGCCTATGATTTAATTAGTGACCTAACAAAAACCTTCTCGCACATTTCATTTTTGGACTTACTGAAGAATTCTCCTACCCACAGGGCTGCTCTTCTAGAGGCATTAGGTTTAGGTCATCTAATTAACATCACTCCACCTCCCGAAACACAAGTGAACCATGTAGACTTTGATATCCACCCTCCGGGGCAGCCGGATAAGGATGTCAAATTCATATTCGAAATAAATAAAATGCCTACAGATGCTGAGATTACACGCCGAGGTGATCTAGCCTTACACTTACAAGTATGGGTTTATAATAACTACGTGAAATGAGCAATGGTTGACGATGGGGCAGCAGTTAACATAGTCCCCTTCTCTTTCCTTCAAAAACTAGGATATGGGGAAACAAATTGTTCCACGACTCGAAATACATTGAGAGGCTATGATAGTCTTAAGGCAACTTCAATAGGAACCATAGTTTTACTAGTCACTCTAGGGACCAAAACAATCCTCACTTTGAATTTTATATTATAGATCAGAAACCAACTATAATATGATTCTCGGTCATCCATGGATACACCGCATGAAGGCAATCCCTTTAATGTTATTCCGAGAAATAAGATTTCTACACTTAGGAAAAGTCTTCATCACTCAAGGGGATCCTAGACCCTTTGATATAAACTTAGAAAACCTCAAGAAAAAGAAAGGAGTCCATATAGAGCATGAACTTCCCATGAATCAATTAAACAAGCCGCCTCTAACAAAAGAGTTAGTCCTGGTCACCCCAAACATTCCAAAGGTTGAATTTGTTGACCCAAAAATATACGAGGTGGCAAAGACAAATAAAGATAAGTCAATTTCTATGGAAACAGTCTCCACTAAAACCACAGCAGGAATTATGAAACTCTTGGAGAATGAAGAACCGATCTTTCTCCCATTCGAACCTCAAGGAATGGGTAGTCTTCTCGGTATAACATCTCTTCCCTCCGATGACCTAAATCTAGATATAAACATGATAGAATTAACAAACGAAGAAGGGAAATTTAAAATTGAAACGATGCCTATCAAAACCATCTCTAGGCAATCGCCCTATTCTAAAGTCTAGTTTCGACCCATGCGTGTCTGCAAGCTAAGTTTTCCTATCAATGGGGCAAGACCTCATCATTAACACCATGCTCGCTATGAGAGAGAAGGTCGAGCAGCATAGTCATGCTCACCCACATGCCATCTCTCAAAAACATGACAAAGAGGCATGCGAACACCTCCTTCAGAATTTTTTTTTAATAATGGGACATATACACCTCTGGGCAAGGGTTGTAAGTTCAAACCCAGAATGGTAGGCCCTCGTCAAGAAAATGAAATATTTGAGGATAATGGTTCTCCGTTGTGTACTTCTAGAGGTGAAGAATTCGATATTTGTCAACTTTCTTCACGTTTGAAATCATGACATATATTTCCACCTGCATTTTCATATGTACATGGTTACTGGTTGCATTGCATTAGTAATTTAGTTAGTTCATCCCTGTTCACTCATTTTTAAAAAAATAGTCCAAGAACTTACTCTTAAGTAACTGCTACAAATTTCGAAGATATTGGCAAAACTATTCAAATCACATCTCTTCAAACATCATCAAGTATTTTCAAATCTTCTCATCAAGTTCGATTGCAGACAAACATTGGCCAGAAACCATACCAAGACTCGCATACTTGGCTTCGCTCTTTCTTTCTACTAGGTGAAGTTGTCCTTGCCTATGGTCCATTCTAGAAGCTTCTTGGTGTCACATCTATCCCTCTTAAAATCTCTTGGAATGAAAGGATATCCCAAAGTCATAGATCAGAAATGTCAAAATAAAATGAAATCAAAAGCGCCAAACAAACAAAATATTTTTATTTTACACACTTCTTTGCCCCATCAACCTTCGGTGATAAGGCCACATCTCTTACTTGGTGATGTAAGGTTGGGAAAGGAAAGAAGTTCCCTTACTCACCCGTATCTTGCCTTTGGTGAGAAACCCATGCTTCTTACTAGTGGCATGAGGCGAGTGTGGGGGTCTAGTCACATAAACTAACAAATCTTGGTATGCTAAAAACACAAGTCAAATTTCATGTTAAGAGAAGGAAAATATCCAAACATCCAAATTCCAAAGAGATCAAATCCTCAAAACCAGATTTTGTCAACTAGGTTGCCATTTATGAATCTAAGTCTAGATAAACTTAAAAGTAAGTGGCCTTCTAAGCTTGGTAGTAGTCCTGAGTAGGGTGGGTGTGTAGGTCCAAATTTTGTTCTTGTTCTTGTTTTTTCGTCTCTCATCATTCCACTCAAATCAAACTCATACAACTTGTGCCCTTCCCAATTCTTGGTGTTGAGCCCTTGCATCTTACTAGTTGCGTGGATTTGGGATTGGGGCAAGTTCATCTCTTTGTCACTATACATTCATCACATTTTGCCAACATAAGAAGAAATCACATACATTTCCCAAAGAGGCCAAAAGTTCAATACTACAACATGTTTGTCATCACATATCAGCATTACAAAAGAAAATAAAGTAAAAACATTTTTTTAACATTTGTTATCACTTGTCATCCATTGCATACATTCGAAAAGCATGTGAAAATCAGAATTCTAAAGCATCTAAGAGTACACACATGAAACAAGTCAAGCCAACCCTATACAACGAATAACCAAGCCAAAAAGAGATATATTTACATATCACGGTGTGTCATAGATTTTACGATGTCATCGCACACTAGGTGTGGTCAAAACGCTTGCAATAAGCACAAAATACCAAAATAGTGTACATGCCTCACAAAATGGAGGCTAGGAAATAAAGGAACTCTACCTATCCGCCTTTTGAAGCCCATTATGACCACTCTAGTTATGAATTTCTTAGGAGTTCTTCTCAAAAGCATTCAAAAATAGAAAAAGCTAAGCCTAATGCAAAATACCATTCCAAAGCTCATTCCAATTTAATCGTACTCAAAAATCAAAAGAGTGATCACCGTGGACCCAAAGCTCAAAAATTACCAAATCGATACAAAAAAATGAATAGGAAAATGAACTCATTTTTTATATTTATGACATTCTAACCTTATTTTGAATGTTCTTTCCCATAGTTGGAGCACCGAAGCAGAGGTAAGTTCTTATCCTCGCGCAAATGGTAAGTCCTCATTTCATATCAATTTAGTATTTATCTTCAATATATTTAATCTATCTACACTTGAGTCCCTTTTTCATTTTACGAGATAGAGGGAATCTGGATGGCGGCATTTCGACACACGGGCATGTCGGGTATAGCCTCTAACTCCCCATTTTGGGACCGCCATACTCAGACCCACCATTTTACACCTCTTCATGGCTAAAACGCTTCTTCGAGGGGGCAATATGTACATACCCAAAATTGTATGTATTGTACCACCGGAAAGATGTTACACATGCCCCAATGATGATACAGTCTCTCGCAAGGAGTTCGGGATCCGGAAAATTTCTCTAAACATGTGTTAACATCCCGCATGCCTCGCTTAGCCCCTACATCCTTTGTTTTTCTCTTTTTCCTCTTTTCTTGACCGTTTGCTCTTCGATTATGAAACCGCCACCTGCCTGGGCGGTAGTCTCATGGCTGCGCTGCCCTGATCGGGCGGTGGTCCCTGTAACCTCTTCCATGCGCAGGGCGGTGGTCCTGTACACACTTTCCGAATGCTCGACGATCGCATCAAGCGTTAAAATTCAATTTTCACCGCATTTCTCAACCACCGAATCTTGTATTTATGTTTTAGCTTCACGAAAGTGATTTATCTTTGTTTAATGGTGGGAGAGTTCAATTTGAACTTTCCTTCTAGTCATTGCAAATGCTATAAATATGTAGCTTGTTTACAAGTAAATGGTCTTGGTTCTTTGGTCTGGAGTCTTCATTCTTGAGTTTCAGTCTTCAATACTCAGTCCTAGATTTATTTTATGAATCATTTTATCTTTAGCATGGATTAGAATTTTGAGTATTTAGTTATGCCTCACTGTACACCGACAATGATCCTGCTAGGAATCGTATAGGCCAAGCTCTGTTCTCTTGTGCCATCCCTCTCCTACTTGTACTTCGTTGTATTTCTCTGAAGCTGCTATTATTCATTGTTTGAGTACCTGCTGTTTATCATTTTATTTCATCATTGCTGCAACGACCCTGCTAGGAATTGCATAGGCCAAGCCAGTTCACTTGCGCTATCCCTCTCCTACTTGTGCTTCGTGCCATTTTTACTTCAAAGTGACTACCGTCCCAGTGCCTTCTCTTGCTGATGCTGCCATACTCCTACTCTTTCTGGATTCACGTGAACATGCAAGAATGAAGAGATCACTCTGAGGGGACAAGCTACAACAAAACTGGATTTTCCTCTGCTCAGTAAACTCTAGGTTTAAATTGTCAAAGTTATTATCAAATAGAGTAGCGAATCATTTTATTTCAGTTAAGCTCGCTTTCGTATTGCTAGGGTAGTCATGGGGAATGATAGTTTCTGAGAAACTATGATTTGTTCCTCACTTTTGAGGTAGGATTGAAGGTTTTTCGATTAAGTTAATTAGCTGTATTTTATTTAGATTCACACATTTGCATAGGTGAATAACCACACCGGGTTATCTTGCTTGTTTAATTTTAGTAAAAGTAGTTTAATTGTTGCTTGTAATTATAATGTTTCAATCGTATATTTTGTTTAGATTAGTTTCCCTTTCAATAGTAGTATAAATTGTTATTTTCAGTTTAAGTTAATTTGGAGACTTCATAACTAGATTAACACTGAGATCCTCATTAGGAGAATAAACCATAGGGAACTTATGCTACCCGCTCATAGCCTCTAAATCTCCCCTTTGTCATTTCAGCTACCAGGAGATCACACTACCAGATCTTAGTCATTGATCCTCCCATGGTTAGCCATAAGAAAGTTGCTTTCCGATTCTCATCCTCGCCTGTAACTTTTCTATCATAGAAAACTGACCATAATCCTCGGTTTGTGACTTCATCTAAGTCACCCACATTTCAAACCACCATTTGTCTCAAAGACGACCTCGGGAGGTCGGTATGGGGAAGGTCACTTGCTGATTATCATCCTCGCATGTCACTTTTCCATTGTACAATTCATGAATTACAATACTTAGCAGCCACTAATCTTACATCAATGCTCACTATTTGAAAGTGTGCGGTTCACACTTTAAACTTGTTATTGTAGGGATTTATTAATAGTTTTTATTTTTACATTAATACAAAAGGCTCGTGACTTATAATAGTTAGCGGTTGTTAACATTACATAAATTATTTTTCGCTTTCATTTAGTACAATGGGATATTGAATTATAATATTTATGCTTATTAACCTTACATTGATAATTTTGCACCTTTAAACTATGACGAAAGTGCTAGAATCACCTTTTCAAATCGTGTGGCTTGTAATTTGAAAATAATTTTACAGAAATTATTTTTACTTTGTTATTTTTATTAATTCAATAGGATCATGCCTTATTATTGTTAGCATCTTATAACATTACATACTCCCAACATGAAAATCTTAAAAACTATAAAATTGGTATCCAATAATAGCGAAATTGGAATCCAATAATAATGAAATTGGGATCTAATAATAACGATAGCGTAATCCAATAATTGCTAAATTTGAATCCAATAATACTTAAATTGGAACTCCAATAAATCAAATAATAAAAATATTTTAATCTAATATTATGACTAATTAAATCCAATAATAGTAATAAGGGATTAAAGTAGAGACAAAACTAGAATCCAATATAGGAAAAAATGGTGATAGATTTCTTTCAAAACATGTAATAATAGAGTCCATATTCAGTGGAATATGTCTATATTTAGTGAAATAAGAATTCCTTTGTGAGTGTCAAATTTATGAAAACTATAATCAAAGTGAACCTTGCAAGTCTTTTTAGTCATTTAGTGTGTCTTGTGCACATTTTAGTTTCCAAAATATTGGTGTATCACCATATTTTCCCACTTTTATTGAGTTTGTATTGTTTCTATACCATAAAACCTCTAGAGTAGTAGGTTTATGTGATCCATCAAGAAAATCATCCCGCTCTAGAGGTTAACCTTAGTCCGTGCCACCCATAACTCGAGAGGAGATCCCATTGTACTAGTTGAAGTTAGAGTCGAGATAGGCATCCAAATCAAGGTGCACTTAAAACCGATAATAGTTAATCGTGTTGAATCCTCATAATTTTTTATATTTGTATGTTATTTATATAAAAATTGATAGGATTTCTATCGTAAGCATGTAAAGAAAAATCTTGTTCATTGATAGTATGAATTGTGACCGTTCCTTGAAACCTTTTTACACCATTTTCTACCTTGAATAAGAAATCATGTATTTCAAGTATAATGTAGTGAGTTCTCTTACCATATTACGTAGCATTTGTGATATCAATTGGTATATAGGAAGTCTTATATGTAATTGGTAGATGTTGTAATGAAATTCTATATGTAGTTGGTCATGGTTTTCTAGTAATGCACTCAAATCGTGCTTCTTTGATAAACTAGCTATGGTCAACCCTTCCTCTCCCAATGTTAAAATTTGTTGTCTCTAGGTGATTTGGACATCTCAGTTGTGAATGAGAGGGATAATTTACAATAGGACAAGTGTATATTCAATTTTAGGGTGCTATAACTCCATTTAAATTTAAAGTGTGCATGGTTATCTTAATTTTAACTAAAAACAATCATTCGCTAATGACCATTTCCATGATAAAATGTCAATCTTCATGAAATATACCACATTTTTAATGCCCACTATTTTACCACAAAAAAAGTAACTAACAAATTTTAAAAACAGTTTTTTTATATTAGATGACTTAACATGAGTAAGAAGTTACACCGATCATAAGTCAGCAAGTATAAATTTAGTGAACACATGATTTAGTGAACATAGGAAGCCTAAGAGGAGTGCTCTCGTAGCCAGCAAGCCTGATATAAGAAAATTTTCTGAATTGAATAAAATAAGCACCGTAGTGCGATATTAGACTCATGGCTTCATCAGAAAATCTTCTAGCAGTGTCACCCTCAAGAAGTCTGACCATGTACATGGTGAAAGCATCATTCACCCTTCAGAAATTGTGATTGCTGGTCTCTAGGGTGAACTGTGGGCAGTAAGCATACACAGGATCATCCTTGTGGGCGTCAATGTAAGAAAAGCCAAACCATTGCCTTGATGCCGCCAGAGTATACATCAGGTACGAAGTCATATAGAATTTCTTCATTTTTTGTACATTGGACAGCTGCTCCGCTAGGTTCATACTGATGATTTCTACCCAGTTGATATTTTGAGTTCCCTCGCACACCATATTGATGAGCGGGCACATCCAGAAATGGAACTCATTAGTAGAGGGTAAGCCCATAACTGAAGCCAGTAGGATTATGAAATCGACAATTCTTCATTAAATTCTGCATGGAAAAGAGTCTTGGATAGACGAGATGCCCCCTTCTTAGGGTTTTTAAGCCAGGACTTCGCCACCCGCGCCTTATAGTTATCACTGTCTTGATTGAAAAGGGCCTGTGCTTGATTCTGGGAGACAACTATGGCATTATCCATTTCTGGAATCCTCAGTGTAGTGCCAATGGTGGCAGCATCAAGTTTGGCGATGAGCTCCCCGTGTATGTTTGTTAATTCACTCGAATCAGGGTTGAAATGAGCCCCACATGTGAGCACTGTGTCTACACATTGCACCGAGATAGGGAAACCGCCAACGAAAGCTAGACCGCTGTCATGAATCATTTGTGCCATTGGTGTAGGGTTTGTGTCTCAACCTCAACCAAAAATAACCAAAGTCAAGGTGGCAAACTTCACTGTCCCCGATATCGGGAATGACGGACTCTAGTGGTGAGACTTGTTCCTACCCCTGGAATTTGATCTTCATGTTGATAGTAATTCAGAGAGTAGAGCTGCAAGCTAGACTTGGGATGGAATTACAGAGGGGATGGATACGCGCAAAGGAATTTAGATTGCAAGGGTTCGAGCAATAGATAGCATGAAAGTAGTGTGTAAAACGCATAGGGGGCTGCTCATTATATAGCCATTTAGGAGAGAGAAAGGCAATAAATGTGCATTAAATACATACCTACCAATTTGAAAAGCAAGATATTCGGGTAGAGCGGGAAAAATTAGCACGAATGGCACTTGGTTCATTTGGGACACGAGGGACGCGAAAGCACGAAGTACGCGGCTCGGCCGATTCGGACGATGCGGGGAAAAGATGCACAAATGCTTTTGGGACATGCGGGACATAAGTATGTGGAGTACGTGACTCGGCTGAATCGCGCGAAAATGGAACAACTGGTCCGGGCGAACTTGGGACATTTGGGACAAAAAGTTCCGACGGGCCCGAAAAGAATAGACTTCGGGTAAACCGGCCGATCGGGGAACAGAGGGCCCAATTGAACTTGGGACACATGGGACAAAAATGTCCGACAGGCCCGAAAAACACACAAAATGACCCAAAAACGTAGATTTTCTCAATTTCCTTGGCTTTTCACATTATCAGTACAACAGAAAAGACACTTAAACTCAAAATTTTAAATTTTCAGCTTCTTAAAAGTAGGGGAATTTTGAGTGGAAAACACATTCTTTAGTTAGATCCTGGAAGATTACGAGGTGAAGTATTATTTTATTGAAAATCATGTCCTTACTATTATTAGGAGTCTGAAGAAGTTCAAAAACTTGGTCTTGAACAACAAGATTCAACTGCTAGTGTCTCATGCTCGTATCAATGACTTCCGCTTGAACAAGTACTTGAATGATAAGAGAGCGAGGGTGGATCACCGTGTAATGGAGTATGATATTGAAATCAAGGGAATAAGCCTGGTTCATGGAAAAGGTTTGTGTGAGTAACTCGATTTTAAAAATCATGATGAATATAAAGGAGAAGAAGAGGTTATCCTACTACTTCAAAATGATTAAGAAAATCTAGCTAATGATGCACCCATTCCATGTTGGACCCAAAGCTTGGTGCATTATCTCTAAACAGGTTTATGCCCTCAAGAGATGAGAAAAGGAACGAGGAGATACTTCAGATTGCAGGCCATCCCATAGGTGCTTATTGATGGTGTTATGTTCAAGAAGTACATAAATGGTGTTCTATTAAGATACATTGGAACATGTCGAGTTGGGAAGATATTACATGAGTTCCATGATGGATAAGCAGGAGGCCACTTTGCTCCGTGAGTAACAACTCTCAAAGTCATGAAGGTCGGTTATTATTGGCCTACAATGTTCAAAGATTGATACTCATGGATCAAGAAATGTAAGAAGTGTGCATTCTTCATAGGGAAAGAAAGGTTAGCAGCCCTACCCCTTCGTCCAATTTCAATAGATCATCCATTCATGAAATGGGGGTTAGACTTCATTGGAGTGATCAACCCAAATTCAAGTCAAGGCCATAAATGGATACTTACAACAATTGACTATTTCACCAAGTGGACTGAAGCAGTGGCACTTAAGGAGGAAAATGAATCCAATATCTTGGATTTATATGAAGGGATAATCACTAGGTTTGGAACCCCTGCCACTATCATATTAGATAATGCATTGGAATTTCTTAGTACAAGGATCACAGAATGGGCTGTCAAGAATGGAATCTACTTCAGCACTTCATCAAACTATTACCCTCAGGGTAATGGCCAAGCAAAGTCCACAAATAAAAACCTACTGAGAATTATCAGAAGGACCCTTTATGAGAATCAAAGGAATTGGCACACAAATCAAATCAGCTCTATGGGATGATAGGATCACACCCAAGAGGTCTACATGTAACTCTACATTCAAGCTTGTATATAGGAGGGAGGCTGTTCTACCTATATCACATGAGTTGCCAAAGCATTGGAACTCCTAAAACAGTTGGAACTAACTTAATTTGAGCCCAGTAAATTAGGTATGCATAGCTAATGGAGCTAGAACAAATAAGAGAGCATGAAATGTAGGCCATGGAGAAGGATCAAGCATTTATCAAGAAGATATTTTACAAGAAGGATAAATCAAGGACAATCCAAGTTGGAGATTTTGTATTGAAATGGGATGTTGATCATGCAAATCAAGGCAAGAATTCCAAGTTTGATGCCATATGGATTTTTCCATACATTATCACTAAGTGCAAAAGTAGCAATGCCTTCCGGCTTGCTAAGTTGGATGGTGAAGAACTGCATATTCCAGTCAATGGGATTTACCTTAAACACTGCTACTAAAAGGATAATTTCTCACCCTTGTACATATTATTCTAGGATTTCCCATTCCTCTCATTACTTGTGAAAATTGTTGTTGTTATTACAATAGGTTTCATTTCACTAAGTGTTGGTGCACACACTCTATTTCTCCTTATGTATGCCTGTATACGAGTTCATCTCACTCATGGAAGAGACTTGCACTTTAAGAGAATTAAATCAACAAAGTACCCATATTGGAGTAGGTTTAGATCATTTCATTGTACTCAAACAGATCAAATTTTTTGTTTATCGGGCTAAATCCATGCCCAATGGATGATTCAAGGCCATTGATCTTTCATCTAGCAGGTAGATGTTCCCTATGAGTGGCAAAATTTTTATCCAAAATAAGCTCATGCTTATTTTTGGTTAACTAACACCATTTTTCCTCTTTTAGTGCTTCAAATTGAATTTTCACATATTTCAAGTACTTAAGGATTCCTGAAAACATCTTCATCAGGTAGAAAATTTCTTCCCCTTTCCAGAAATATAAAGAAGTCCTTCTAACTCCTCATATTTTGAAAGTTACGGGCCGACAGGCCTGGGAAGGCTTTTTTGCCCAATTTCAGGGTCGCGGGGCTTGGGGAGATTTTCTTCCAAAATGGCAGACTTGCGGGGCCATGGAGGAAATTTTTCCAAAAGGAAAATTGTGGACCGGCGGGGTGGTAGTGATATTTTGGAACTTCGGCACTTTTTAGAAAAAGGTGCAAGTTTTCATCACCGGCCACAGACCAGCGTGGTTTCTATTGCTAAGTTAAAAATGCAAGTGACGGAGCTGTGGGACTATGGGAGGATTTCAATCTTTTGTAACTTTTCACAAAAAGTAAAAGTTATAAGCACGGGCCCACAAGATCGAGTAGGTTTGTTTTCCAAATACAAAATGTGAAGTATCGGGGACGTAGACCTGCATGGAGATATTTTACACTATTGTACTTTTTGGGCAAAAGGCATAGTTTACATTTTCCATCCCATGGGCTTAGTGAAGAATTTTTCAAATAGAAAATTTTCTAGTTGCGGGCTTGTGGGAGACTTTTGCACTTTTGAAAATTTTCAGCAAAAAGGGGCAATTTCAATTTTTGGCCCGTGAAGATTTTGGGTAGGTTGTTTTTGGGCTGCGGGGATGTAAAGGTTTTTATCATTTTTTTTTTTTGGAAAAAGGCACAAGTTGTATTTTGGGCTGCGAGTTCCTATTTTACAAAAGATTGCATTTTTGTGATTTTTCGCACGGATTCAATTAAAAATTTCAAATGATTATAAATTTTGCTCCAGTGCTCCAAATGTGCAACCAATTTGATCTTTTGTTGTAAATATCTTGATCTCCTTTATGCCATGGAGGCATAAAATATTGTTTTTAGAAATATCGGTGGGTGAGAAGTTGGAAAATATCTTTCACACCATTAATATGTGATCTGATTGATCAACCAGATTAGATTTTGATTAGATCTTCCATTCTTCCTTCTCGCAACATGCTAAATAGACATGGATAGCTGATTTGATAGATAAGCGGATTTGAAGGGCATTGATGGTTGGTGGTTGAGATTTCAAATAATATTTTCCTGCTTCTCTTCTTCTCTTTTCTTCGCTTGATCTAGTCAATGTAAGATCTCGGCTTATTGTAAAGCTGTTGGACATTTTTTCTTTGCCCCTCCCCTCTTCTCTTGTTTGTAAGTGGATTTGTGGATTTTTGACCTCCCATTATTTTGTAATGCAAGATCTATCCTCTTGTCCATTGTAATGCATCGTATCAAATCTTTGGAGCAATAATACAAGTTTGTGGATGATTTCAACCCTTTCTTTTGTTCATTGCTTCCATTCTGATCTTTCATTGCAGTTTTGGTTACTTGTGCATGGTGATTGTATTGCATCTTATGGTCTATGTTTATTGGAAAGAATATGTTCTTCATTCCTTGGTGCATCACCTCTGTTAGTTTAGGTTTATTTCCTTACATCTTCTTAACCCTGTCTCCTTAGAAAATTAGAATAGTTTTTAGAAGTAGAACATTTACAATTTGAATGCATACACCTTAAAAGAGGAATAAGAACAACCTTTCTCTGGAGGTCTATCCAAAGTAGAAAGTCCCACAACTCTAGGATAGTACCCATGTTACCCAAAAACATTGTTTCCTCATTCACAAAAGCTTGAAAAACTAGAGGGTGTTGTATTTTGGTGATAACAATACTTTCAAAAAATATTCACCTAATGTGTGGGGACCACATGTAGGCTCTGATGTTGACATCTATGCACATATTCCTCCTTTGTCTTATTTTGCATGATAAGATGATCATCTTTGTATTCTAGTGCACTCATGTGACACTTGCATGGGCATGCATGTTATTTCACCTTTTCAGTGTCATCATGGTTAAAAGTGACCACTTGATTAATTTTGTTTGGACTCTAATAACATAGTGGCATGATTGGCATATATTTTATACACTTTAGTCTAAGGTTCTCTTTTGAATAATCATGATCTTTTTGGCCTTTCTAGCTAATCATGTGTAACAATATTTAAAAGAGGTAATGATTTACCTTTTTGCTAATGATGGTTGTCAGCATTAGTATGTTTTAGACCTTAATTTAGGTCTTGGTGATGATTTTTGGATAATAATAAGGCTCACCCCCTCTCCACAATGACTCAACCCATTGTATCATTTTTGGTGGAAGAACAACCTTAATTAGGTTTTCATCATGGTTTTCCATGTCTACAGTACTCACGAATGTAGTAGATTTCAATGCAAATATGATCAAGGTTAGATTTTACATGGAAATTGATGAATGATTCTTGATTTTTATATCTCTACCAACATGATCTCACTCATTGATCTGAAACTCCACTATGACTGTATTGGTTGGCTTGAGTTATCATTTTGCATTCTTGATTTTGTAATTGGTATATCTATGTCATTGGTGCTAACTCAGATGAGTTAGGTCTGATTAAAATCTCATTTAGATTATCTTTTTTTAATTCTTACATGCTCATTTTGAGTGGTGAATCCTTGGCCATTTTCTCCCTAGTTGTCATTGTTTCACCTTGAAGCTTGGTGGTCCCCTAGGAATGAACAATGCAAAAGAACCCCTAATGGGTCCCAGAGTGTGCCAAAATGTTTCACGTAATTTGTTGCTAGTTAAAACTGAATAGGAAATAGGTTAGAGGAATACCGTGATATGTAGGTCAAAGGTTGAATGCGCTCATTAATGAATTTTTGATCCAAGGTTATCATGAATAGATTCCATTGGCTAGGAAGAATGACCTTTAAGAAATACAATAAGAACACTAGATAAAATTAATAATATAGGTTAGTGGACTGCCTATAAAATGATAGATTTGGGAAGATGGATGCTTTACAGAAGGTTATCAATCCACTTTAAAATATAAAAAAATATTGAAAATATCATGAAGTAAGGAAATCCCATTGTAGTTATAAAATTTAGGTATCTCGTGCAAATACAATTATTTAATATAATCTAATAGGAAAGGTTATGATTACATTTAGAGGTTTGGTAGGTTATTTTGGGTTTTGCAAGTCGACATGGGTCATGGATGTATCGGGTGAGGTATGGGTATATTGGGTAAGCTCGGTTTAGTTTTTGTTGATCGAGAGGCTTTCTGGTCAAAATGAATGAAATGACACATAGACCGATATCGATCGGTGACTTGATAGTGGGTAGTTAAGCGACGTTGGTAGGGGAAATTGACAATAATTTGATAAAAATGGTTTTGGGATTCTATGTGATTACAAAGTGAGTGAGAAGGGTGTCGTTAGGTTCATAATAATTCTAAGAAGACTTAGGGATATAGAGGGGAAGTCATGGAAGGAAAAAATGATATAGGTGGTTGAGTTAGTAGATTAGTGAGGAGGTGGAGATAAAGGAATATAGAAATAAATACATTATAATGAAAGAGGTAAGGAATCTATACTTTAAACATGCACAATATGATCAAAATCAGGAATACGTACTTGTGCTTATAGATCCGGTAGGTGAAGGTGGATAATAGTTGATCCATGAAGATATTCTAGAGTTAGTGCCATGTAGTACTCCTTAGTGTTCCCTTGAGTATTATGATACTCGGAAGGAGAAGCTGGATGCTTATTTGGGCCCGTGGTTAATTAGTTTGTGTCTTCTAGATGTTAAGAGGCTTTGGATTCACGCTTGAATGTAATAGTTCTCTCAAAACTAAAATGATAGACCTAACTACAAATATTTTAAATTGTATATATAGGAACTGATGGCGGTTAGGTAACCCATGTCACCAAGGGATAACCGAACGCATCGGTTAAGGTAGATAAGTCTAGGTGTACCAAAAATAGGTAGAGTTTCCCATATTTGGCGATGTTTTCACAGTTCATTCCACATAGGGAAGTGGAGTTATTGTTAGAAAATATAGTAAGGTCATAGCTGAAGTACAATTAGGTTTGATAAGAATTCTTAGTTAGTTAGGTCAAGCGATGACTCAAAGATGCGAGAATGATGACTCGGTGCTAAGAGGGATGACTTAGTCAAGTATGATTTAAATGGCCCTGGAAGGCATCTAGGGTGAGGTATAATGATAAGGTGGAGGTGTGAGGATGAAATTAAATTAATTAAAATATTTAAATACATTAATAATGTCGGGATGAATGGGTCATGATTAGTTAAATGTTTTACATTAATTAATTGATGGGGACTAAAGGGTGTGTGACCCAAATTTGGTGTCTAGATCGGGTTTTGGAACTTTGTGTCTTGGGATCGTAGCACTCTTCACCTACCTAATCTAAGGAAACTTATGAATCATCAATATCCCGAACTTCGAATTTTAGAGTTTGGGTTTCATAACGTCTTCTAACTTTTAGTGCTTCCTTCCACCAAGTTCTTGAATTTCACTTTGTCCTACCATAGAAGGACCTCACTTCAAGTCTGAATTTCAGTCTTGAGCTTCTTCATTCCCAAAAATTGCTCAAACTACCAGCGTCCTTTGCAATGTGGTTGGTCCTATTCAATCTATTTAGATAATCCTGAAATGTGAGCTCCCTTGGCCGAATACATGTATGTTTTCTCTTTGTGAGGTCATGTTTGTTCAACTTCTCTTGAGGGAAAAAATTGGATAATAGTTCCTTGTATTTACTTGTGTACAAACTTGCTTAAATTTATTTCAGAAAATATATGTATAAACAAAAGTTACTAGTTTGAACTATCTTTACATATTTAAACAGATTTTAAATGACAACAACTTCATACACCTTTGTAGTAGCTATATCAAATTGTTGAATTGATAGTTAATTACAATAGTCAAATAACAAAAAAGGGGATGTTAGTTTTAATTATTCGAACTATATGAGGTCATCTTTTGTGTAATACAACTACTTGCCTTATATTACACAAATTAACTTGATTTGATTGTTTAAAAGAAGGTAAAAAGGATTTACAATTATAATTATTTATAACTAAATAAATTTATATATTTATATATATTATAATTATATATACATTTTAAATAAAATCCTTATATTATATATATATATATATAGACACGCACACACACACACACACACACACACACACACACACACACACACACACACACATTACATATTATATATGATATTAACAAAGTAAATTTAATAATGAAAAATCCTAACTTATATTTAAATGGTTGTAATGTAGAAAAATCTATTTTAATAGTTGTGCATCGTGTAAAGTCTATGCATCCAAAATTTTGTTAGATCAATATAAAGTGGGGTAGGGGATGGTTCCCCACCCCAACCCTCATATTTATATTAGCGGGTAGGGTGGGGTGCCACCCGACCCTTACACTTTGACTCTACAACCTTGTAACGACCCAAATAACCACACACGAACAACACGGTGAAATACGGGATAACTTTTTTTTTGACTTGCTTGACACATAACATGATGCAACATGTCGTCACCAAGTATACAACTAACAATGTGAACAACTGTTATTGGGATGACCACAAGATCAGCACGAGAAACATTCACACCCAAAAGGAAAATACACTTTTTGACAGACAACATAGAGGTCCATCCACGAGAACACACTAATGATTAGGGCCATCCAAAATGAGATATTCTTGAGGATTATTTATTTTTAAAAATATATCTTGCAATTCTTAGTTTACGTTTTCAAGGATGCTCAAGGTATGATTCATATAATTCATCTTACCAAGCTAAGTTTATTCTTTTTACACTGAGTAATCATCTTTAATCTTCTCTATTATGACATTCATTTGCTTGATTTGTTTGATTAGAGAAAGGGGTAATTTAATTTCACAAGGCCATCTATTAACACTTACGCTACTAGAACTTGTTCATGCCCATATGACAACATGGGTTTGCGTTTAACATACTTAAGAGGAGAAAGACAAGGCGCCTTGAAAAAGGGTTAGAGGGAGAAGGTCGAGATGAAACATTTTTAGGACCTCATTAGTTATTGCAGTATTGAATTGAAGCTAGGGCTCTTAACTTGAGTTTAACAAATTTACTTAGGCTTTGCTAAAAGTATTAACAAGAAGTAAAAATTTACTTTCCAAATGGCGGTGAGAAAGATGGTGTGGTTTCAAAATTGTTTTCTCCTTTTTATTAAATCTTATTACCTTCAAACAATTAACAGGTCATTTCTCCTTAGGTTCATTTTACAAATTTTACCATGAAAGGCATAATGTTCACTAGGGGAGCTAGGGTTATCGTGTTATAAAGTTTACTTGCAATGATAGTCTTGCCCTTGTCTACTTAGAGAATTTCTTACTCTCAAGTTGGTGACCCCTACGTTACTTAATTTGAATGCAACTTTTAATTTAACTTCCAGAAGTATTTAACAATCCCATGTTAGTTTACTTATGACACTTTATTACTAAGTCATGGCAAGGTTTAACTCAGAATTTATTCTCAAGGCAAGGTTGTAGCAACATTCATTTACAAGAACAAAACAAGATTACATCAATTCTTAAAATACTGATACTCCAACAAAGTCACTTAACAACAATAACCAAATTTTCTTATAATTTCAAAGATGGTCAACCAATACAAGGTTTCCAAAGTTCAGATGAAAAAGTCCACAATACATTATACTGAGACATTAATCCTATTTTAAACTTTCCACTGGACGTTAACAAAAGTTGAACAACATAAAAAGGTTTCGAGCGAGGATCTTCTCAACCGAGGTTGATGACAAAATTCTACAAATATATCCCTCATCTATACACAAAATCCATCTCAAAGCAAATTTTCGCAAGATTCGATTCACGATAACCGAGCAAGATAAGGCTACACAAAACCACCATAACTATTATCTAACAATATCATGAAAAGAAGCACCTTATTACAAGAATTTGGGTCAAACCTCTAAACACTATGAACACATCAAGTTATAATAAAGTCTATAACATGTCGATCAAAGAAGGAGAAGACCTTGTACTTCAGTTAGGAGCAAATGCAACAAAAGTAACAATCATATGAGAATGGCCCTTGGCCCTATAAGGAGAAAACAAACAATCTAAAGAAAGACAAGTATCCCCATCAAGTAAGTAATTAAACAATAATTACAAGATTGAGAATTGATCTATATACCAGTCATCTAGAATTTTATCAAAGGAACCAAACGCATGGGCTGAAATAATATTTTTCCAAGAGAACAAGAGTTGATCGCCCAAGAAGGGGGAAACACGGGTTTCAGAAATTAACACAAAAAGCCATGGATAATAGAGTTTCAAACCGGAAATCAATTAGAGTATACACACAACATAAGTTTCGAAGTGAAGGCATAGTATACTAGTTTTGACCATTAACTACAAAGAGATCTACCAATCATCCAGAAGGGTCAAAGTCTCACAAGGCTAGTAGCAAAGAAACACGCGAGAGAAGAAAGGGGGTTTCGTCCAACAAGAGTATACAATAATGTCGTCAATAATTTTTTATTTTTATTATAACACTAAAGGTTTGCAACCTCCACTACAAGTACTAATGATTGGTTAATTTAAAATAAATCACCCATATCCCAAAACAACCAAATTTTACGTGCAACCCTTCGTAACGCGATCAACCATTGCACAAAAAGATACAAACATAATTTCTAAGTGACTTTATCAAAACAAAACCTTCCTTATGAATTCATAAGATTATCACACGAAACTGATTTTTTCCCAAAGGTCAATTACATCTAAGGAAATCTCCATCAAAAACTATTACGGTAATTACGTGCATAAAAATTGACCAATATTAATTAATAGCGTTAACATTACAAGGGAGAAAATAATGCTAGTTAGGAAAACAAGAGCGCCATCAACAATAATTCTGAGAAGGGGATTAGGCCAGAACTATTCCAAAGTGTCAACGAGGTACTAGATGCGCACAAATAACCTCAAGCTTAGTTGATCTGTAAGGCTAGTTATGGTTCTAGTTGCCAGGGAGGGTCAAGGTACTTCCCGAGGATGGCCTTAAAAGTCTAGAGACAAGATGAAAGAAAGAATAAGAGTCTAAACACGCGAGACGACAAAACACATTGCACACAAACCTTTTCATTCTACAGTTTTAAAACCAAATCTCTACAGCTGCTAGCCCACGCATTGCTCACACAATCCTACAACCTTTCTTTCTCGATGCAAAAAGGTTTTCAAAGGGATTTTCAAGGAGCTAACAAAAACGTCAAGGACAAACTTGGGTGCTAGGAAGGGGGTTTCATAGTTGTTGTAAACTTACTTACATGATATTGAAAATACTAGCTTGTTCAACATAATAACTTACAACTCAATCGCAGAGAAGAATAAACACATAAACAAATAGACGAAGTTCTATCATTCGAGTAATATAACATTCAAAGGAGAGGGCACACGAATCCTTTCGACCCACATCTTGTCAATGATAAAAGCTAAAACAAGAAGAAACTAGCAAAGGGAAAATCTCCCATCATGACATCCAACCGACAATCAATGTAAGGAAAAGTGGTTCGATTTCACGATAATTTTAAATAAAATAACAAAAGAGAAAAGTGTAGAAATATCTTCGCCTGTTTCTCCAGCTTCAACATCTCTCCCGGCTCTCGAAAGGCACCTACCACAATGGTAATTAAACCTTTTCCTTCATCAGATTTGAGGACGGCATCAAACTCTCGGTCTGCAACATTTCATTTGTAGCTCACAGTGTGATAATTCCAATGAAACCTTTATGCCGCCAACTTAGTGACTCGTTGAAGAAACTCATATTATAGCAAGTAATTTGCTTTTCATGAATATTCGATATGAAAAGATCCACCCCTATAAGGTCTTCTTCCATGAGAAATTGTAAAAGGTTCTCCTTATTTTCTCCAAAACACACCTTTGGGGATGTGTGCTAAGGAGTGTCAATGCACGAGTGAAGTGCCTCCAACACCGACTTTACTGACTCATTCTCCCACCCTCGACAACCACTGTTGCACCAAAAATTTATCTTTCTCTTGATTCTACCTAAGAGCCAAAATCAATCTCGCTTGATGTACCCATTAAGTTTCAGGTTGAGGCCCGGATATTTGAGGTCCGTGCATCTAAACCAAGTTTTCATAAGGGAACAATAACCTCATAACTAGTTCGTCTCTTCATCAATGTCATTGAAACTAATTGTAGACTTATGAAAATGACCTCCATGCCCATGGCTTTCTTAATACAACTTGCATGAGTTTCTGAAGCTTTTGTCCTTCCACCAAAAACCATTAGTGAAGAGCAATACATCATGAACAAATAAAATATGAGTGAGATACTCCTCGCCTCCCACTTTGATTCCTTTGATATCTCTTGTTCTTTTGACCTCCGAATTGCTCTACTAAGCCTCTCGCAACAAGTAGAAAT